>VZUA01020429.1:5029-18712 GCA_013401035.1 Horornis vulcanius | reverse complement strand
GAAATAGGTGCATTTTTCCTTTGAATTAAAACAGTGGTCATTCAGCATTCACCCTGACTACACCTTTTGCATTTTCCTCTTAAATGCAATCTGCTGCAGAAATTCTGCTAATCAAGACAGCAGTATTGTTCAGCACAAAGATAAATGGTGCCCAATCAAACTGGTATCACCAGCTGGAGGTGAGAGCAAGTTTTGCAGCATTGGTGAGAATGACATTTGGTTATGTTACACAGACTTAGGTAATACTTAGACTGTAATTTTCCAGTTCACGATCAGTCATACTTCAAGCAAACTGGCCTGGATGTGTCTGTCATGGTTTTCACAATAATCTTACGTTTGAACTTTTTGAGAAGAGCTTTCAAATATCAGTGGAGCAATACATTTCATGTCTTCTTTACTATCTAGAAATGAAAGAGCATATCTGTAGACAAGAGTTGGTGAATGTGCATGATAATAGCTATCAGCCCCAAAGGAGAGTTTGGAAATGCGTCAGTGTGCTGAAGTTCAAGGAAATGCTTTTCCAGATGAGAATTATATTGATGAGTGAATGTGTTCATAAACAATAATACCCCTGATCCTCGGAGCCTTGTTTTCATTAACCTTTTGATTAGCACTTTCTATGCACTTAATTTTCAGTCTCCCCATTTCTCAGAATCTTTGTAGATAGAAGACTTTGACTTGGGGTTTTTTGTTATTGTTTTTGTTGGTTTTTTTTTTCCTCCAAGCAAGTTCTAATTTCCAGGTTCTAACCTGTGTTCATGGATTCTTTGTCTCAGAACAGAGGAGATATTTTGAGTAGACCCAAGAGCTACTCAAGGTATTGCTTCTTCCTTACCAAAATGGAGGTCCTGCTTGTCAGGGGATGGCAGTATTTTGGTAGTAGCTGAGCAGAGTCCTTCCATGATGCAGTGCTGATTGCTCATAGCGTTAAAGTGTTGATACCTGTATTATTTTGTTAAATTAACTAAAGATTGGGAGATGTAACTGATGTTTATAAAATCATGAAGGCAGTAAACAAGATAAATTCAGAATTGTAATTCTGTGACTCTTGCAATGCTAAAACCATGGTGCAAATGCTGGAATTAAAAGGATACAAATTTTAAATAGATAAAAGCTTTTTTTCCATCTGGAGTGGTGAACTTTTGGGTTGTGTTGCTTTCACAGCTTCTTGAGACAGATGGTACTAGCCAGTCAAAACAGTGATTGGATAAACTGATGGGACAACAGTTTCACAAGCTGGTGCTAGCAGATAGTGGGTATTTCTGCCATCTAAGTTAGGGCAGCTCTGGATACTGGGAGACTGTGAGGCCAGTAGTCCACAGATAGTGGCCATGTTTATGTTCTGTCCCTTAATGCTATTTGTCCTACTGCTGTTGGCAAAATATTGGACTAGATGGACCACAGTTCTGACCCAGTGGGGCATTTCTTTTATCTTCTCTCAGATTCTCCTGTGCATTTTCACAATCTAATACTACCCTTGCTGTGGCAATAGTTTAAACCAGTAGTATCATATCTTCCTCAGTATTTGTCTGTGAAAATCTTAGTCTTATATTTCTTCATTATAAAGGTGACTGAAATGAACCCTTCCATGCCGGATTCATCCTACATTGCTTCATTCTAGAGAGAGCATATTGGATCCCGCTTTTAATAATGGATCTTCAGTTACACTCAAATACTCTATTATTAATTATTTCAGGAATTCACATAGGGTCTTATATCTGCAAGGGATGAATCTGCCACCTTTGCACCCTTGTCAGACTTACACAAATTGTCACATAGTGTGTGAAGCTCTTTTACTTGTTTTTGTGTTTCAGTTTTACTTTTGCACCACTGCTTCCAGAAGTGACCACAGCATTTTATTTATTGAAGGAACCAAGTTACTGATCTTTCTTGTAGTAACTGGAGTCATTGTGTGTTCATATTCAATATAGTTCGTTTTCTTGTCTTGAAATTCTGGCATGCCTGGAGCTATAGTTGAAATTAAGCATGATTAGTAAATTCCATTTCATTGTGAAACATGAAGAATGTCAATGAGTATATACATTACTTTTACCACAAGGCATCTCATCTCAGTATTGCTAGGTAATGTATAAAGTGTGTGTGTACATACAGTGTGATGTGTCAAATGTGTTTCCAAACTCCTATGGTAGTTAACCTTTCCTTGAGAAAGGCTTGTGCACACACTCAGAGTATGTGTTCAGAATCTAATCTTACATGTCTTATATGGAATTCATTAAAACTATTGAAACTTCATCTGAATGTAGCAAAGCAGAAGCACATAAAGGGATACTGGATGCCCTTGTACCACTATTTTAGTATAGACTTGTACACACTTCACGTGTGTTCATGGATTCATATGACACCAGAGCTAGTGCTGTGTGAGGAACTGTGAAATAGATTACAATTCTAACATGTAGTCTTTTTGGCCCCTGAGGAATAGTGTAGAAGACAATTGTTTACTGAAATACCTTCAGCAATTACTTCTAGTAAATAACATTTCCCTGATTGCATCTAATTCCTTTTTCTCTCCTGTCCCAGAGTTCCAACCAGGAGTGCCATGGAAAGGTATACAGAACATTGACCCTGAATCTGACCCTTATGTGACCCCTGGAAGTGTACTGGCGGGGACAGCCACATCTCCCATTGTAGATACTGACCACCAACTTCTGCGGGACAATACCACAGGTAAAACAGTGAACATCTGGTCTGTGACTGTCAAAGTCGCTCTGATACTTGGGATTGTTGTGATGTGGATGTAGCAGGCGAACAGTGTGTTGCATTTGCCTGAGAAGGAAGCTGTGTGCCTTTGCACTGTGGCTGGGAACACCTGAAAGCTTTGGCATTGGTACAGTCATGGCTCTCTTGAGGTTTAATGGTTTTACAGAAACTCCCTCTCCTTTTCTCTTTGATAGGGTCTAATTCTTCCCTCAACACCTCGCTGCCTTCACCTGGTGCCTGGCCCTACAGTGCCTCTGACAATTCCTTCACCAACGTTCATAGCACTTCAGGTATGCGGGCTTTGAAACTTACCCAGACAAAGCATTGTTCATTTAGCAATTGTTCATTGTTGTTCCACTCGGAGTATTAAGTCCATCAAGTCCATGGTGTAACAGTGACTTGGGAGGACAAACACTATAGCTCTGAACATACTCCCCTCCTTCTTCTTCCCCACACCCTTTATATGCTGAGCGTGACTCCATAGGGTATGGAATATCCCTTTGCACAGTTGGGGTCAGCTGTCCTGGCTGTGTTTCCTCCCAACTTCTTGTGCACCCTCATCCCTCCTGCTGGTGGGAGGATGTGAGAAACAGAAAAGGTCTTCATGCTATGTAAGCACTGCTCAGCAATATAACTAAATCATCTGTATTATCCATTATGTTTCCAGCACAAATTCAAAGCACAGCCCCATTCCGGGTACTATGACGAAAATTGACTCTACCCCAGCCAAAACCAGCATATATTATGCAAGTTAAAGAATAAAGCAGTAGGAAGCAGCAGATGCAAAAGGAAAGATGCAGTACATGTACAATATGTTGACATGTCATGATTTTTAAAATACAACCGGCTTGTGTATGTATTAGTAACAATGAGTGATTTTTTTTATTTATTTTGACTTTAGGACATGGGAGTGCTCTGAAGGGAATGTTTTTTGCCTTGCCTTTTTATAGCACTCATCATTCCCTGAAATATGTACAGTTGAGGACATTTGGTCCTCTGGCTTTTAATGGTTGGCCTGTAAATATAAACTTAAATATATGTCTCAGATCCTTCATAAGAAGGTCACCACAGCTTTCTGTTAAAAAACTGTTTCTGCACACACTTCACAGTAAAATGGTGGAAATACTTGTTCCAGATGAACCATTTGGATTTTCAGCTTCTTGCAAATGTCAGTTTTTTCTTGAAGATGTCACTGTCTTGACAATTACTTAAAAATTAAGAATTATGTATAAATAGCAGAGATGATGAACAGAGCTGAGAGCTACATCTGGCCAAATCTTTAGTTTTTTTCATCATACTGAATAAATGCTGTGTTCAGGCTGAATTATTAAAATATGAATATCCATCTAATACCAATATCCAGCTATGACAGACAAAAAAACCTAAATGCAGATATTTTCACACACGTACATGAGAGTGTTATAAATATTCGATCAGTCAAATTTTCCAACAAGTGATTTATTGGAAAATTGAAAGATACAAAGAAATTGAGCCACAATTAAAAAGGACAGTTCCGAGCCCGGGATGGGAGCTGGATGAACCACAGCTTGGGCCTCTATCGAACCTTTGCAAAGTTGATTTTTATACAGTTCTGGGTTGGAGTTGTGGGTGATTGGATTTCCATGCTTCTCCTGGTTCCTTTTAACACATTCCATGGCGGTTTCTCCGTTGAGTAGCTTTCCAGGAAAGGATGGTGGTTTGATTGGATTTTCGGAACCAGCATTTGGATGCACACACCTGGCAGTGCTGATAAGATTCACATTGGGTGTAGGTGGTTTGCTGATGGGTGCTGATCACTGGGTTGTTAGTTGACCCATCTCCTTTGAGAGCCCATCTTCCCTTCTGGGGGCTGTCCATTGTTCTACAGTGATCGCATTGATACACCCTTCCTGGCTATTGCCGATGTCCTTGGAACAGCTCCCTGCCAAGGGCATGTTCAAATGCCAGTTTTCTGACCAGAATGCTTTTATACTGTTTAAGTTTCAATCTTATAACACGAATTATACTACATCATCTATAACAAAAGTTATGATGAAGATAATTTCTGACACAGCCTTTTCCCCCAGATTGCCATGTCTGTGTTGGCTGGTTCCCAGTGCAGAACAATGAGGAATTTTCAAGGAATTTTGATTTTTGAAATGTCCCTCGGTGTCATTAGTTAGGAAATTAGTGTGGGAATTAGTTAGTTAATTAGTTAAGTTAATTAGTTAGTCATTAGTGTGGGAAATTTTGCAGTCTGCCTTGTTTAAAAAAATGGTTGTTGGGGGTTACATTTGTTTTTTTTTTACTTACAGAATTTTTTCCCATAAGTTGCTAGGAAACTAACTACTGGGTACTTACAGGTACTTAAAAAGAACAAGTGGCCGAAGAAGATTACTGTAGCACCTGGCTACACTTCTTTTGTGTCTGGCAGTTTGCCTCTGGGAGAGGGGGATGATAAAGGACAGGGCTGGGAGCAGCTGTACTCCTTCTTGCTCTTGGCATCAGAAGGCGGAGGGCCACACTATGGTTTGCTGCAGGGAGGATTCACTATCAGGATCGGGATCCGGTCCTGTCTGGGGATCTGCCACCATCTGTTCGGGTGTCCGGGAGTTCTGAGCTTGCCATGTCCTACATGGCTGGAGCTGGGACGATGCTGTCCCGCCCCCATTGCTTCTTCGGCACTGCTCTGAGTCTTTTTGCTGTGGCCCTGCACCCCATATGCCAGGACGTCCCGCAGTTCCAACTATCGCTGCGGAGCTTCTGATATATCCCATCCACAAGCCCGAGATTTTGTGCCGGTCCAGCTTGGTGCCCCTCAGAGTCCTGCAGGTGCACGGGGGTCAGACTGCCTCGGGGTTTTGTGAAGGAATGCCTCTCCTCCATCCCTTCCCGTCTTTGCTGAGAAGGCTGTCACAAGGTTTCCTGGTTTTGTTTTGTTTTGTTGTTAATGCTGTAATTGTTTTGTTTGTCTTGTTATACATACTAGTAAAGAACTGTTATTCCTATCCCCATACCTGTGCCTGAAAGCCCCTTAATTTCAAAATTATAATAATTCCGAGAAGAGGAGGTTTACATTCTCCATTCCAAGGGAGCCTCCGGCTTTTCCCTGGTGGACACACCTGTCCTTCAGACTAAGACACTGGTCTAGACAGAGCTTACAAATATTCATGACCAATAGTAGTGTTTTGGGGAGCACTTCTATTTTTCTCTTTTATTGCATTTCTTTGTGAAATGTGTTAAGGAATATCCACTGTAGGTCTTCCAATAGGCACCTGCCTATTAGTAATACTTTCTAGTGAAAAAATGCACTATCAAAATTGTTTAAAAGTCCAGGTGTCACATAGCTAAGCAACCTTCTTTATGTGGTACTGCTGTGTCAGTGTTGAGGTTTGTGATTAGCAAAAAAGCTTTGATCTTGTAGGGAAGACATCTTTAGGAGGCAGCATTAGCTTACTAGACCAAGAGTGGTAAATACTCCTTTCAGTTCTCTGCAGGTTTTTTGCTTAAAGAAGGTCCAGTTTCATTAAAGGTCAGTAGTGCCCAAACTTTTAAGAAATTCTCAGGTTATCAGATGAAATGTAGTGTGGACATAAAAGTTGCTGTTCATCTAATAAATGATGTAACATACTGCAATCAACTACATTATCATAAATGAGCTAGGTATATTACTTTTTTTTGTCGGCCTATATAAACTAAGCAAAGATTAAGTTACATGTAAGCATGGGCTTTTTTTGGTATGTTAAATTAATTAACTATTGTATGGTTCTGTTTTTCATGCTTATCTCAAATGCAGTCAAAAGACTTAGTGTGATAGAACAGGTACTTAATCTCACAAGTTTCTCTAAAACATACAATTTCTTTAATCTTCTAGCAAAATTCAGTGATTACAAATCAACATGGTCCCCAGATCCCATAGGACACAATCCCACTCATCTTTCCAACAAGATGTGGAAAAACCATATTTCCTCAAGGAACACTACAGGGCTGCCTCGCCCACCTCCTGGCCTGACCAACCCCAAACCATCATCTCCATGGAACAGCACAGCACCCCGATCAGTCAGGGGCTGGGGGGCACAGGACTCAAGGCTCGGCTCTGGTAAGAACAATCAACTGGTAGCAGCATTGATCAGACCTGAGCAGTGTATGTTTTACAGCACCAGTGGTTTGAAGAAAGAAAGTTGCAGTTGTCTGGTAATAGGAAAAAAGAGATTTCCTTCTTGAAATGGAAAATTGCTGTCAGTAATTGGGGTGGGTGGGGGGATTGAATCACAGGTCCTGCCACAGGGAATGAGTGAAGAAGGGCTGAGAGCTGCCAGAAGAGAATACCTGCTACAATAGGGCCTTTCAAGACAAGATGCTTACTGTGTGTGGGAAACTCCTCAAAGATAAACTCCAGTAAAATGAATCTTGATGTGAACTGGGAGGAAAGGTGTGGTTTTGTTTTCAGGACTGAAGATTAAACTTTCATGTTTTAACAGGGCTGGTAATGCTGATTTTTTTCTGAAAGACCTAACTGATAGGAAAGATGGTTTTTCTTGGTATCAAATCTGTTTTGATTGATCTGTCTTATAATTTGCAGCATCTACTTGGAGTGATGGTGGCTCAGTTCGTCCTAGCTACTGGCTGGTTCTTCACAATCTCACTCCACAGGTATTTTCTGTGGTTGTTTCTGGGAACTTGTTTGCTTTAGTAAGGATTTTTGAATTCTTCAGTTGTTTCTCTTTGAATAAAATTGGACAAAATCAGATTTTTCAGCATATATAATGTATTTCTACTAAACTGAGCTGCAGTCTAGCTGGTTTTTCTATTGTAATTGCTTCAGCTTATTCTAAGATGTTCAGGTTTTGCTGTGTGACTGTTAAAACATTTCTTTACTTAAGAGTTATAAAAAATAATTAAACAAAGATTTTTCTTAAAAGGGTAAATTTCATGACTATAATGTGGAATGGTTTGTAGTTGTTCTTTAGGATTTTGTCAGTAAGAAATGTGATGTAACTGCCAGTTTTCACTTTAGTGTTTCCATAGTGAAACCACAGAATTTTTCCAGCACTCCTGCCAAAACCAGTCTAGTTAGGTTATTTCTGCAAGTATTCTCAAAGCTTGCTGCCATTCAAATTGAATTCCATGGAGATCCTGTTTTCAGCATTCCCAATTAGTCCTGTATTCAAGGGCTAGGAAAAGCCTATATGATTATCAGCAGCACCCTGAGATCTAGACAGAGAGTCCCCTGTTCAGAAGGATAATTTACCATGCTTCTACAGTCTACAAAAAAAGGTTGATGTGAAAGGAAAAGCTGAGGTCTCAAGCAGATCACCCAAAATGGCGAACCTTGCTCCTTTTGTACTGTTTACCTTGATGTGAAGGAAGAAGTGGTGTGAAGAAAAAGCACAGTTATAACTCTTGTCTTGTGTGAAATTCTTTAATGCTGCTTCAGGAATTAATTTAGTGAAAGAAGAATATATTTTGGAAGCATTTAAGTTAGTAGGAAAGAGAAACAGATCATAATTGTCTCATTATGGATTCTCTATTGTGGATCAGTACACTAGAGAAGTGTAAAGGTTCAGATGGATTCATAGACTCACAGAATGGTTTAGCTTGGAAGGAACATTATGTTCATTTCAAGGTTCTCTGTTTTAACTTTGACCATATTTGTACCCACACACAACTTCTTTTCCCTCATTTGAAGCTGTATTATAAAACTGGGGGGAAAGAAGGAAGAAAGTAGCACTTCCTTAAGTATTTGCATATACAGATCCCATTCATATGTCCATGTTCCTGTGGCACACCAGGAATGGAATCTGTACAGAACACCTGGGAGAATAGCTGTTACTGGAGGTAAGTAACAAGCTGTTACTGCTGCAGAAGGAATGTAGGCAACAACTGCTGTAAAAACATTAGTTTGGACAGAATGGACATTGGTGGGTTTGGCAGCAAAATTGCTGACTCTTTCTGTCGCTGTTTAATAAACCACAAAGACAAAGAAGCACCAAAATAAATTTTCAAAAGTTTCATTGTAGAGATGTGAGTCTGGTTTTCTGAGTCTGTAAGGTTTTTTCAGCCTGTCAGTAGTTGAATTCTTATGAGAAGATTTCCTGGAAGAATTCCTACCCAAGGATGATTCATGTAAACAGGTTTTTATTTTTCATAGTATTTCTAAGTTTTCATAATAATCCCTCTCCCAACTGTTGTTTTTGTTATATAACCAATGAAGAGAGTTGTCTACTCTACTGACCAATGATGTGCCTTTTTAGCACAGCATGTTATAAAAAGGCTGCATGAATTGAAAATAAAGCCTTTCTGATTTTTCTACTACCTTGGAGTCAAGCTCTTTATTTCATGTCCAGCAGTGACATCTGGATCATGTCGGGGTCACCAGATGTTGCTGTTTGACATGAAATAAAGAGTTTGACTCCAGAGTAGTAGAAAGATCAGAAAGGCTTTTATTTACAGTTCTACTGACAGGCTGAAAAAACCTTACAGACTCAGAAAATCAGACCCACATAGAGATACTTTGGGTTTTGCAAAACCCTTTTAAATAGTAGTTTATCTAAATTCTGCAGAAATCAGAGAGCTGGAGACTTTGGTTCCTTTTGCTACAAATTCTGATGACTGAGGATGGTGAAAAGTACAAGTTATATATAATTGCTGGAAAAGCTGTCAATGTAAGGATAGTGACAGTGTAAGAAACTCAGAGAGGGAAAACTGGATTCAAGCTGTAAGTGAACAGGAAAGATAATTTAGATTATTCCATACTAAAACAAACTGTGTAATTGTGAGAAGTCAAGGCATACCAGTTCTGTTTGAAAATCAACTTCTGTCACCTTTGCTTACTTCCCACTGCTTTCATCTGTTTTGCTTTCTGAGGGTAGAATATCTTTCAATTACTGATGAAGTCAGGATTGAAGTATGTCTGGAGAAATAATTACAAACATCTGTTTCATCCTGGCTGTTCTTCTTCAGATTGATGGGTCAACCTTGAGAACGATCTGCATGCAGCATGGCCCACTGCTGACATTCCATCTGAACCTGACCCAGGGCACCGCCCTCATCCGGTACAACACCAAACAGGAGGCGGCCAAGGCCCAGACTGCACTGCACATGTAAGCAAGATTTTGAGACAAAGATCTTTGGGGGTGTGGGATTGATGGTGCAAGCTCCTAAACTCAGTGAAAGCTTTCAGATTGTACTAATCTCCTGAATTCCAAAGGCTTTTAACCTGTTCTTAGTCTGTTTTGTTTGAAAGGTGGCATTTTGTACATTTACTAACATGGTATAGTACATAATATATATAGTAGGTAATATATGGCATTTTTATTGCTTTTGGTGTTAATGTTCAGGACCTTAGTTTAAATTTATAAAGATTTTGTTCAGGCGTAACTGAATGTTGGAGTGAGGGGTTGGTGTGGTTTTGTTTTGTTTTTTCCCCCCATATGAAATGAAAGCTCTTGTGTTTTGAGTGAGTTTCACTATCAAAATCAGCTGAAGTTTTCCATGTCCACTGCCATGTAGCAATGTAGCTGATACCTCCTTTGGTTTGGGCGCCTGTTAGTGTTGTTCCTATGCTTTCTGAATCCCTTGCCATTACCTTTTGGCTCTAACTATTTTTTTTTTCATATGTGTACGTTGCCATTTAGGTGTGTGTTAGGAAACACTACCATCCTGGCTGAGTTTGCCACAGATGAAGAGGTTAGTCGGTTTTTGGCACAAGCTCAGCCCCCTACACCTGCAGCAACCCCAAGTGCACCTGCAGCGGGCTGGCAATCCCTGGAGACAGGACAGAACCAGACAGATCCAGTTGGACCTGCGTTGAATCTCTTTGGTGGGTCAACAGGGCTTGGGCAGTGGAGCAGTGGTGGCGGCAGCAGCAGCGGGGGTGATCTCACTGGCGCTTCATTGTGGGGGCCCCCAAACTATTCTTCAAGCTTGTGGGGGGTCCCAAGCGTAGAGGATCCACACAGAATGGGCAGCCCTGCTCCCTTACTACCTGGAGACCTTCTGGGAGGAGGGTCGGATTCAATCTGAACTTAGAACTTTCAACTCTGACCTCGTGACCTTTTTTGGAATAGCAGCAGCAGCACTAACTTGACCTTTTTCATTTTTTTCAACTTGCAATAAATACATTTATAAAAGGAAAAAAGAAAATGGAGAAAGAAAGAAAAAAAGGTGGTTCATTGACAGACTGTCTGAGCACATAGTTGCCTCCCTTATATAACTTCAGTTTTTTGTTTGGAATATGAATCCAAAAAGAGAACATATCACTCTTGAAATACTTGAATCGTGAACGCCAACTTAGAAAGACAATGTGAAGCAAGTACACATACCATTTAAATTTAAACAGAAAAAATTAAAAAAATTAGTTTCTAGTTTTTCACTTTTTCATGTTATACGGAAGTTGTTGCTAAGAAACATATATACTGAAAAAATAGCTTTTTAACTTTGTTTGCACTGGGTGTGTTTCCGTCCTTAGGTCTACCATGTTGAGTTGGGGTTGGGGAGGGGTTCAAAAGAATAAGGGGAGGGAGGGGAAGACTTGACGGAGCCTCACTTTAAAAACAACAAAAAAATAAAACTAGAAAAAAATTTAAAAAAACCTNAAAAAAACAAACAAAACAAAAAAACCAACACTTTGTGATTGGCTGGTTGATAAGTACCAGTGTGTTCTGGCACATGTAACTGCCCCCGTGTGCTTGTTTCTTGTGTGAGTGCGTGTGCACATGTTTGTGTGTGTGTGGTTTTTTTTCTATATATATAATCTTGAAACGCTTGTGCTGGTGGTCTACGGGCAGGCTGGCCATCTGCATGTCTTGATTCTGGAAAGCAAGACAGGCATGGTGGAGTCCCTGTGGCTGAAGTGGAATCCAGTTGGGCTGGATTAAAATTAGTCAGTAGGTTTTTTTAATTCATTTTAGCAGGGTGCTATCTCAAATCTGCAGATCACACAAGAGTGGATAGTTGCTTCCTAGCCCTTGTTCTAACCCTGTGGTAGAGCAGAACACTGCCATATCCAAAGGATTTGGTGAGGGGGGAGACAATGGTGTCTTTTGAGTAACTGTCTTTGTTTATGTCTGCACGTGGGTTTTTTTGTACTGAATGAAGCCTAGAGTGTTTGTTACATAATGCAAGCCATTTATTTATTCCAACAAGGGGAAAAGAGGAGGCAAGAAGACATTGCCATTTTTGTGCAGCTAGACAAATATCAGTCTCAAGCTTCAGTACTTTAAAAAAAGGTGTTTCTTTTCTCCCCCAAACCTAAATAAACACCTGTACTCATTCTAGAGGAATCCATCAAAAGCTTGAAAATCCAGCCCAACCAAATTAGCCTATTAGTTGATTTACTGCTTCTGTTAAAACTGGCAAAAAACTAAATGGTGTCAGCAAAGTACTGGCCAGCCTGCCTCATCTCCTGAAAGCACATGCAGCTAGCTCCTTCCTGCGTCCTTCATGGTGAGCGTTACCTGTGCCAGGCCTTGGTGTCATTACAGCGCCAGACCATCACTGACAGAAACGTTTACTTATGAATGTTCTTAAACCAGTGTGTACTTAAAAGGTTTCCTTTTGTTTCTCTGTGTTGTGTTTTTTCCTGTGTACGTGGTTTTGCTTAGGGAGGTATATAACTAGCAAAGACTTTTTTTTTTTAAAGAAGTATTGCACCTTTTTGGTTTTTTTTGTTTTTACTTTTTTCTGTACTGTTGCTTTTTAATTTCTGTATTTAAGGAAAGGTTTGGGGGTGTTTTTTAGCATCAGTGTAGTTGTACTCTGGGCAGGATAGGGGTGACCTATAATCCACAGTGATAGCCAGTGTGTGAATTTGTGTGTTCACTGGGAACAAAACTTTTAAGACCTGTTGTGAAGAGTCATAGTGGACTTGAAGGAACATCCCTTGACACGAAGCAGGAAGTCATTTGTGGGGGTGGGGCCAGGGGAAGAGGGAAGAGAGATGCCGGTACTTTTTCCATAAGTACTAGGACTTCCATGCAGCATAGTCCGGCTGTTGCACTGTGTAACAAAGTGCCGACCTTCTGTACCAGCACATACCTGTTCATTCCAACCCTCAGAGGGAGCAGTGCTTTATCATTTGGCGGAGTTGGGCAGATAGGGGAGTCTGTTTCTTCAGTGTTTTCATTGAAGGATATGACCATGTCTAATGCATTTAACTCATGGGTTTGGTGGGCAGAAGCAACAAGAGATGTAAGTCATGCGGGGGGAGGCTGGTGCACGTGCAGGTGTGTGTGTGTGTGTGTGTGTGTGTTTATGTGTTTGTGTGTGTATACTTGTATGCTGGGGGTGGGAGGGAAGGGCTAGGGATTTACATGGCTGTTTTATTTAATTTGCCCTTTCTTTGTAAACCCAATGTCACAAGGAAGACTGACTGAGGGAAATGCTGCATATACACATGCCTGTAGATTTGTATGCAAAGTGTTATGTGGTAGAAAAGTATGAGTAGGTTTGTATTTGTTTAGTAAACTGGAGTGTGCAGCATACTCTGACTCCTTTGGAAAATACTTTCCTGTCATGTCTCCTCCATCAACTCCACCATGCACAAAGAAACAAAAATGCTCTCTTTCAGCTCCTGCTAGCTGGCTAGTGCCCCTCACGTGCAGGCATCTGTACAGCTATATTTCTGCCCAAAGACCAAGCGCACTTGGACATGCAGAGCAGGTTCTTAAAAGTCCTGTGCCAGCAGTACTTCCTAGTGAATCACCTTTGGCCTGAGCAAGCCAGTATCTGTTCTGTCATGCTGGTTCATTGCTGTGTTCCACCCTCACTTCTCTCTCCCAACCTGCCCTAAGGTCCCTTTTCCTGCACTTTGGGCTAGTTGAGTTCATTGCGATACTACGGTGAAAGCCGGGTGCTAGAGCCCCTCTTGTTTACAAGACATAATGAGGGATTTGAAATATTTAAAAAGAAAAGCTAAATTGTTCTTCCATTGTAAGCTTAAAGGGAAAAAATTAAAACGTACAAAAAAAAATAAGACCAAAAAGT
>VZUA01020428.1:83243-110630 GCA_013401035.1 Horornis vulcanius | reverse complement strand
GACACGGTGAAATTGTCTGGACGCCTCCGTGTTAGAAATAAATTAATTCCCCTCCACAGCCTCTCAAGCAGAGGGACTTAGCAAAGCCTTCTGCTTTCTGCTTACTTACTCAGGCTCTGCAATTACAACGAGGCAAATACGACTTGCTAAAGAGCGAGAATACAAATGGAAAATGAAATCTCTGAGGAGCTGCCTTTGGGCACAGACAATAACTCAGCTGCACACACCTCTTTGCATTTCATCACGTTGGAACATCAGAGTTTTATCACAACATAAGCAAACGTGGTTTGGACTGAAAGAAGTGCCATGAGGGGAGAGTTCCCAATTCTCAGGAGCCTGGGATCACCTGGGATAACCTAATTCTGTTCAGAGTCCTCCTCTGGGGGATCTCAAGCCCCAGTTTGACTGAAATGCCCAGGGATTTTCCTCCAAAAAGAGACATCAAGCTTGCTGATGGATGGATTGATGGAAAGGAAGTGATGGAAGCATGGATTGGATGTTGGAGCAAGTTGGTCAGTGCTCAAGTCCAGACTGACCCTGAGGTCTGCAGGAGCAAACACGAGATTGGGGAGTTTTGACCAAATCTACAAATGTGCATCTCCCCACCTCAAAATCCAAGTTTGCCATGTCAGGTGGGAATGATGTCCCTCAGCAGATCTACACACATCACCCAGCTTCCCAACCCTTTTTCCTAAGGCTTCCTTCTCTTCTTCTTTCATATTTGCATCCTCGTTTCCCTCACCTCAAAATCTTAAGGATAATGGATTATCTTCTAGTAACTCCAATATTATTTTTCTCTCTCTCCCTTTAACCCCACTGACCTCTCAGTTCATTTCACTGAGCCTGTTGGGGCTGATCTCCCTGCAAATCCTTTTCTCTGCATCCCATCCTACCTTTTAGCTTTCATGGGGTTCCCATCCCATAAACAGCAAAAAAACCTTTCAAATTCCCATCAGCACATGGAACAGCATTATTATCACCCCTGAACTCAAAATAAGGAATAGTTATTACCCATCCAAAAGCATGAAATAAACTTTGCACTCAGGAGCTTTAATTCTGAAGCTTGTTAGACTCACCTGGTTCTCCTGAAACTCATCTTGATTTATGAACACGAGGTGCACCCACCATGGTGAAACAGGTATCTCACACATCACTTATACCCTTAACCCTCATACCCTTAACCATGGGGGTTTTTTTGTTCCAAAAGAGCCCAAGTTTGTTTGTTTATTTCTTTGTTTGCTTTGTTTGCCTTTAAGGAAAGCAACAAATAATGCTCTCTCCTCTAAGAAGGTAATAACTCTTCAGGGCAGTCTCTTGAGTATTCATATTATTCAGAAAGCAAAATAATTTTTCACATAGTTAATAAAAAAAGGAAGTTAGAGGTCAAGAGTCGAGCATCCACTGATGTTCTAATATTCAATTTCTTTATTGCCTTTTTTTGCAGTGAAGAACAAAATTACAACGACTAGAATTTTTTTAATAAAATTGGATTATAGTGTTGGTAGATTGATGACTCTCAGCAAAGTCCTTGAACAAGCCCTCAAATCAAAAATGTTGAGAAGAGATCCTCTTCTGTTAAAGCCAAACTAGATTTTAGTGATGGCTTCCCAAGTCCAGCATTTCAGTGTATTCTAAGTGTTCTTCAAACAGATTTGGTGTTGCACTTCAAACCTTGACTTCAACAGAAAGAAAAGTCTTGTCCATGTTTCCTCCAGAGTTTCTTTTGGTGATTTTTTGCCTTCTCACTTGTCTTCCCTCAAAATATGAGGAATCCAGTCCTAAAAAGTCCAGCAAAGTTTTTTTTCTTCTTTCTCATTTCTTTCCACCATCACTTTCAATGAATCCTTGTGAGGGTCCTGCTGACACTGAGTAACCCTTACCCAGAAATCACCTGCACAGTTGAGGTCTTGGCTCCCTTGTTCACTCCTAAATTTCCTTTATTTTTATCTCGAGGAATAGCTCAAGCATTTGTGCTTGGAATTCTGATTTGCTGAGTTGGCTTTCAGCTCTCTGGAATTATCTAGATCCAGCTGTAGAGGAGTGTTGTGGTTTAAACCCAGCCAGAAACTCAACACCACACAACTGCTCACTTGCTCTCTGCTCCAAACAGGACATAGGGAAAATAAATGAGAGGGTAAAAGTGAGAAAACTCACTCAGGTTGAGATAAGAACAGTTTAATAACTGAAATAAAATAATAGTTGTGACAAAAAACAAGAACAATAATAGCAATAACCATAACCATAGTGACAATAACCGTAATCATACCCTAAATATAATATAATGGAGAGGGAAGTAGATTTTTTTAAAAGGGAGAGCACAATAAACCTGCAGAAAAACAAATGATGCAAATGAAAAACAGTTCTTCATCACCAACCAAGCAATGCCCAATCAGCTCCCAAGCAGCCATCCCTGGCCAAATTTCCTTCTAGTTTATATGCTGAGCATGATGCCACAGGGTCTGGAATAACCAGCTGGAATCAGAAGAGAAAAGACCTTGACTCTGTGCAAGTGCTGCTTAAAAATAACTAAAACATCCCTGAATTATCAACCCTGCTTTCAGCACATTTCCAAAATTTAAGCTCATATTAGCAACCGTGAAAAAAAAAAATTATGCTGCTCCAAAAAAAAATTCAGCATATTGGATTTTCACTGTGAAGGGGAGAGGAAGGATATCTTGTTCCCTAGAAGTCTTAATTCCTTTGAAGCCTTAATTTCTTAACACCTCCATTGGGACAGACAAGAACAGAGGCTGGCTACCATCATAATGGGCTCAAGTTAACAGGGATTCATGACTTTTGTGTGCTTCTTTGCCTCATGTCATTGCAGAAATCCCTCATGGATTCTTTCCACAGAATTCACCACAATAAATGCTGGCTGCAGACACACATTATTCACGACACCAGGTTAGGTTTGATTTACTTCCTGGAACTGAGTTCCTTACCAGTTCCCAGGGAGCCACGGCCATTCAGAGGAACATTCCTTTCCCATTAAAAAACCTACCAGGACTTTCAAAAATCCAGCAACTCCAGTACAGTCCCAAAGGCATTTCTGGGGGCTGTTCAGTGTCCTGAGCTTCCAGGAAGGTCATTAAGCTGGAAAGTTGTAAGTTGCTAATAAATTTTAAGTTCTATGCCCTGTAAATAGAATCCAAGAGAAATTAGGATCCTCTTTCAGTGACTTAATATAGGCACTGTCTCACTGCAGTAAATCTCTCCTCTGTGCAGTGATTAGGGCTGTGATTTAGGATCATTTCAGACACCTACAGTAAATTACAAGGCTTTTCAGTGGTTGTTATGTTGTCATATATCCTGCAGCCTTCCCATTCAATTCTTCCTTGAGGACTGATTTTAGGGGACCCACAGGAGATTGTCTGGAATGTTTGACACTCAACTTTTCCTTGCTTCTTTGTGGATCTGTGTCACAGACACATCTACACAGGCTCCTGGGCTCCCTGCCCAAACAAACCAGCCAGTCCCCTTCAGGAAAGCATCCAGAAACTGCTGGCAAGATAAACTCAGCTCCAGAGAATTGGCTCCAAGCTGTTATGGATGTCAATCCTGTCTAGTTCTGCTGCCCTTCATCCAAAGCAATCCTTCAGTGCTATCCCAGAAAGATTTGTGCATTCCAACAGATTATTTCCAGCTATAAACATGTGAATCAAGGAAGGAAATGTGCCCTCGTTGTCATCCTGTAGAGACAGAGCTCTGGAGTGTTACCACTCTGTGCCCTCATGAGCATGAACAGAACACCTGCAAAAACCCCTCAGTAATTCCATTTCAGTGGCTCCCCAAACCATCTCTACCTCTCCCCACCTTCACTCATGGCTCAAACATGGAATCACTGAATCACTGAGGTTGGGAAAATCCTCCAAAGACCACCAGGTCCAAGCTGTGCCTGATCCCCACCCTGTCCCCAGCCCAGAGCACTCAGTGCCACCTCCAGAACTTCCTTGGACACCTCCAGGGATGGGGACTCCAAACCTCCCTGGGCAGCCCCTGCCAATCCCCGAGCACCTTTTCCATGGGGAAATCCCTCCTGATGGAACAATTCCTCCTGGAAAAACCTGAGTCCATTCCCTCTCCTCCTGTCCCTATTCCCCAACCCCAGCCCTGGCCTCCCACTCCTGTCGGGTTCTGCACAAAACCAAGTTCAGAATCAACAAATTCCACCCTGTGCCACCAAAAAACTTCCAAACCTTTGTTTAGAATACCAAAAGCGAGAGGAACAATTTGTCTGAGATTTCTGCCCTGCTTTGTGGCAGAAATATTAATAAAGCAAATTTAGCATATTTACCCTGGAAGATGCAATAATGGAATTCAGAGGGCCATATCTAAATGCAAGCTGTGTTTTTTTGGAAATATTTTTCTCTTTGTTCCTCATCAACTGCTGAAAAAGTGTAGTTGAAACTTGTTTTTCTTTTTTTTTTAATTGCTGTGTTCTGGAAAAGAAAGTATTTAAAAATTTATATTTAATAAGATAGAGTAAGAACTGCCAAATTTAAAAATAAAGGGAAATGTAGGTGTTGAAATAATAACACAAGAAATATTTTAGGTTTTTTTTTTTTCTTTAATAGATGGATTTAAATTCTAATTAGAATACAAAAACAATGGCTTTTGGGTGTTCTTTTTCAAAAAGAAGTTGCTACACCTTTTTATTTTTATTTTTATTTTTTTTTCCCCAAGCTCTACAAGTCACTACTTCTATAAGTATTAAAAGAAACAGATTCTGAGAGAACCAATGGTAAGACAGTGAGGCAGCTACACATAATTTCAGGTTAAATCGTCTTCAGCCTGTCTTCTATCACAGCTGCTTTTAGTGCTTGTTGGGATGTGGAAAAGTCTCTGTAGTGGCTAAAAATAAAGAGCACTCGAACAGGGATGGAATGAAAAGCCATTTTTGTCTGTGTTTTAGAGTGCTCTGTACTTCACACTCTTAAGTCACAGTTGAGATTTTATTAGGTGGAAACAGAAACCTCTTTTATTTTTTTGGAACGTCTAGGAGCAAAATGGTTTTTGAGCAAGAGAAAGAATGCAATTTTAGGTTTTAAATACAACAAGAACTCTACGACATTTTCAATTATTGCAATGTTCAAAACATTTTTTTATTTAATGTCAGGCATAAAAAAAATACACAATGTGTATAGAATATATACAGTATATATATCTTTTAAAAGAGGACCAAAAGGTAACAGAATGAAATGTAAATATTTTGACATTGGAGGAGACCTTGATCCAAAATTTACCTTTTTCTTCTTGCCTTTCACTTCTCAAGTCTGTGTAGCTCCATGAAATGTTTGGCCTTGAGTCAAGGTTTTTGGTTTTTTTTTCAGGAAAAGTATTTTACTGGATCATTTCCATGGATGTCAGCACCTGGTTTTGATGGAAAAAGTAAAGATTGTCCTCCGGTTGAGTATTTATTTATTCAGGTGTGTGTCTGGAGAAAGTTCTACCTTGTTCCTTTCTTTCTTTAGATGGTCTGAACAACACAATACAGTTTTTCAGAATAAGTAGGAAAATTTTAGATTCAGATTTTTTTTTAATGTATTTACTCAAATTCCATGAAGCCAAGCTTTGTGAGACATCGATTGGAAAATTTTAATAACAAACAAAATGGCCAGAAATGTAATAGAAACGATTTCATCTTTCAAAATGGACAACCTTGGCTTTTGAAGGGGTGTTTCTTCCTTTTCTCTGACCATACAGGAACAGGTATTTAAAATGGCCAGAATACACAGTTTTTGAGTTGGCTGAATTAACGTAAAATTAATTGAAGTCCATTTCCTAAACATTTCTTTCACTGCTAATTTGAATATTGCTTGTGGGTAGGGTTTTCTTCTAGGAAGAGAGTTTAAAAAAAACTTCCTTTGTATTTTGAGGGTTTTTTAAACATTTTTTATTTTTCTTTTTGAAGATGTGACTTTTTTTTTCACTTATTGAGGTTGTTTCAGGATGGTAAAACATCATAACAAATATAATGCATGAAATTCAGCGTGGTGGTGTTGCCAGCCAGCCAAGGGGAATGCAGAGAACTTCACCTCATTTTTTAAACTTCCCAGTTTTATTTTGGATTACAGAAGTTCCCACTATGAATCATGGCACTATTTCCTGTGTGTTTCCTATGCCAAAAGTGTCTGTTAATGGGGGAGCAAAAAGTGAGAGGCTTTCATCCTTTATCAAATGGCAAAATCCACTTTGCAGTGATGGGACAAAGAATAATGGGTAGAAATTAAAAGAAATTTAGGGGAATTTAGGTCTGATACTGGGAAAAAAAATTCATCCCTGTGAGGGTGGGGAGACCCTGGCACAGGGTGCCCAGAGCAGCTGTGGCTGCCCCTGGATCCCTGGAAGTGTCCAAGGCCAGGCTGGACAGGGCTTGGAGCAGCCTGGGATGGTGGAACTACAGCAGCTTGGATTGGGACAATTTCTAAAATTTTAAAATAAATGTAAGTTAAATGAACTTCATTTCTTCCTTTTATGTCTACTTGAGCGGAAATGGATCAAAATCACATCCATGGCTTGAATTTTTAATAATCACACAGAGATCTGCAAAATTAGAACAGAAATTCAAAGAAGTCAGCAGTGTCAACAAGAATTGTCTTTACTGGGAGTCAAATTTAATTTTTTTTCAATACTTTTTTTTTTTCATTTTAAGCTTTTCTCTGTTATTCTGTTTTTGTTTTGATTACATTATTGGCTGAGAATATTAAAGTGGATAGCCAAACACATTTTGAACCTTTTTCTACAGGGACATGACTATGCAAGTTTGCTGTAATATACTAAAAAAAAAAATAATCTGCTTATGGTTTTTGTTTGTTTTAAGGAATGTTGATAATCATTGTTGGAATGCAGTTACAGGGGACCAAAAAAATACTTAAAATAGTTGAAAATTTGGTACATGGTAAGTACTGCTTCCCAAGCTGGACACGTCTTCCTCACTATTTCATTTTCTTTTTGGTGTCAAGCTGCATTTTTTACCTTTTATTTGGAAAGCAAATCCTGTCGAAGGGTTTTTCTCTCATTGTTGACTGGGATTCATCTCACTCAGCTACAAAGACCTGAAAACCTTTTGGTGTTGGAAAGTTTGGCTTTCCCAGAGTGGTGATTCCAAGTATAATTTCCAATGGAATCAGACAGAATTGCTGAGTCTGGCAGGGATTTCTGGTGATCTTTTGGTCCTGGCCCACTGCTCTGCTTTCATCAGAGCCTCAACTGGAGCAGGACCGTGTCCAAACTGCTTTTGAACCTCTCCAAGGATGGAGACTCCACAACACCCTGGGGCAGCCTGTTTGTGTTCAGCCACCCTCACATTGAAGAAGAGTTTTCTTACACTTAAACTGAATTTCTGGTATTGTAGTTTCTGCCTTATTCCTGTTTCCCTGTCACTGAGAAGGCATTTGCTCTGTCTTTACTCCCCCAACAGGTGTTTATACTTCCTGGGAGATCCCCTGAGCCTTCTCTTCTCCAGGCTGAGCTCTTCCAGCTCTCAGCCTGTCCATGTGGGTCAGGTGTCCCCATCCCTTTACCATCCTTCCCTGACCTCACTCTGTGTCCTGGTTGAGGGCAAATTTGGGAGGAAACCTCCAAATGGGCTCCCTCTAGAAAGCAAATTCAAGTGGCTCCTCCCCCAGCTGGTCCAGGAGAAGTTTCCTTAGAGAAAAGTGGAAAAAAACCCTCTTTATTTAACAAAGTGTTCACAAGCATAAAAAATGGATAGTACTAAGCAATAAAACCTCTCACTGCTCTGAAGAGACAGGAATTGAGAAGACCCTTGCTGTAGTTTGGAGCACAGCTCTCCCAGTCTCTTATCAGCCCCTCTGGTGCTGGAAAGTGCCANGAAAAAAAAAAAACAACAAAAAAACAGAAAAAAAAACAGTCCCAAGAAAAAGAGAAAAAAACAGTCCAGGGAACTTCTCTGTGTCAGCTAGCCAAAAGCTAACTAAAAGCACAGGAGGTCTCTGTCCCTCTGTGTGTCTCTGCTGCAGACAGCACAGCCCAGGAGCAGGAATGTGGAGGAGTGAGTGCAGTTTCTGCAAACAAACAGCACACTGCTTCTTTCCCCCTCTTGGCTCTCAGAACCAGTCCCAAAGGTACAGAACATAACATCCAACACAAGCAGAACAGACAACTGGGGATACAAGAGTCATAAAGGACTCTCCAGGCTCTCCCAGTCCCTCCTGCACTGCTGCTCAGCACTGGATCCAGCACTCCAATTATCCCACCAGAGCTGAGCTGAGGGGAAATTTCCCAGAAAAATTGTGAATAACTCATCCCTGGGGGTGTCCAAGGCCAGGCTGGACAGAGCTTAGAGCAATCTGGGGTGGTGGAAGGTGTCCCATGGCAAGGGGGAAAATGAGGTGATCTTTCAGGTCCCTTCCAACCAAACCATTCTGGGAGTCAGAGAAGGATCATCTCCCCTGACCTGCTGGCCGTGGTTCTCCCAGAGCAGCCCAAGATGCTGTTGGTCTTTTTTTTTTTTTTTTTTTTTTTTCTACATGGACACCATCAGGCTCATGGTCAGCTCCTCATCCCCAAGGGCTCCAAGGGACTTTCCTGCCAAGGCACTCTCCAACCTGTTGGCCCCTGGTCCATCCTTCTGTGTGGAGTTATTCCCCTTCAAGGACTAAAATGAAATATAAAACTGGCTTAGATTTAACACAGAAATATTAAGATGCTGCTACATGAATCACTCTCGTGGCAATGTACCTGCATCTAATTCCTCTTGGCTTTAATGCATTCCAACAGGAAGCAAGTACTTATGCACCTTTCAAGGGCTGGAACTAATCAGTCTGCTAAAAATCACAGAGAATATGTATGAAGGTAATAAAACCCAATCATTGATCCTTTTTTCTGTTTCTCAGAATTACCAGAGTCTTCAGAGCTTCCTGATCCAGTCCATTTTAAATCACCTCAGCCTGACTTTTGATGCTGCTGTTTGCTTCAAGCTCCTTTAATCTTTGAAGAAAACTCTTCCAGTCTGCAAATGGAATGGATCATCACTGAATCAAAATCTAAGCAGGGACATGAAGCTCTGCTGGGCTGACTCTCCCTCCCACTGCCTTCATTATTTAATGCAACACTTGAAAAGTGGCCTAAACTTATGGGAAATTATGAATCTCCTCGGTGCATTGAGCAGAAGGAACAACTCCATTTCCAGGGCAGGCTTTTTTTTAATTTTTTTGGTTTTTTTTAATCAGAACCCTTTGTTCCATGTGAACAGGTGTGTGCTTATGTCATTTTGCTTTTCAGAGTGCAGAAATTCACCCCTCTAATTTGTTCTTCACACCTGAATGAGTCTCAGACCTTCTCAGTGAAAATGAGAGCATTGCTCCTAAGGGTACATCACACACCAAAGGTGCTTAGAAGAAGAAACTGTTGCACAAGACTGGGATGGAGAATGACAGGTAAAAGTTCTCCCTCTTTTCAGGTGTTTTCTTTGTGGGGTCTGAGCCAGCCTTCGACACCTTTGGCAAACTGAGTGAAACTTCCTCATTGACCAACCCCACAGAAACCAAAGGAACTCTCTGTGGAAGGTGTTCTGCTCCCAGAGAGCAGAGACAAAAATATTTTCATCTGTGAAAGTTCAAAATTTTGATCTGGGCAAGAGCATATCCTGCTGGGCAAGATTAGGGCAGACATGGCTTAAAAGGCTCGTGGTAGATTGAGGGACAGACCCTTAATCTGGCACTGTTTGGGACTCATTCTCCTTTTTGGCAGAGTCTGTTTTCCTTTCTGTGGCCTTTAGCTGCCATCAAATGTTGTATCTGATGGTGTTCACCTTTTTGTGGGGTGATGCCGTTTCCCTGTCTCATCTAGAAGTGTGCAAAGCAGGTTTCTTCTCACATTTTAGGCTCTTTTATGTAGTAGGTCAATTTATTATTACTGTTTTCTCCTCCTTTTTGTAGGCAACCTTCATCCTAGGCCCTGGAAGGAACTCCACTGGGATGTTGTTGCAGACAAGTAGAGATATTATAAAAGAAAAACCTAATAAAATATAGTTTAGGCCCCGCTACTCTNAGGTTTCTTCTCACATTTTAGGCTCTTTTATGTAGTAGGTCAATTTATTATTACTGTTTTCTCCTCCTTTTTGTAGGCAACCTTCATCCTAGGCTCTGGAAGGAGCTGCACTGGGGTGTTGTTGCAGACTAGTAGAGATATTATAAAAGAAAAACCTTATAAAATATAGTTTAGGCCCTGCTACTCTAGCTAAGTTAGAAGCAGCTTGTAAATTCCCACTAAAAAAATTATGAGAATAAACACAACAACCTGTTCTTAAAGGGAAAAATAAGTTTGCACCTGCATAAACAATGAATCTGTCCTGTGAGAATCAGTAAAAAAAAAATATGCAAACATATCTAGAGAGAGAAAATTTAATAAACATATACAATAGCCCTTACCAACCAGTAAACTAAGCTTCACTATATTGCTAACCAATTAGGCTTAACACAGTGCCTTCAGATATTTCCTATAAATATGAGCTTTGTAAATAAATAATTGGCTTTTTTTCCACGAGAAAATGAATCCCATCTACTTGTTTGTTACAACAGGGTGTGACTGAGTCTTGAGTGTGGTTTTGCACCAAATGATCTTCAGAGATCCCTTTAAATATAAGCCAGTCTTTGTTTATGGCCTGAAGCCAAGGCAGGAATATAAAAGATGTAAATCCAGGCAGTAATTCTTGGCTGGCATTGCTGGGATGGTGCTCTGTGGGTGATGAGGCCAAAATGAGTAATGGGTCTGTCCCTCAGCCCTGCACTTAATGGGGCAGAGACAATGGGAGGGGAAGGGGAGGAGAGGACAGTGCTGCAGGCTCCAGGTGGAAATTTTCTTGCCTTGCCTAGTAAAGCTTCCCTCAGATAAGTAAATTCTGTGAGCCTGGGGCCTGAAGCTCATCCTGTTTGTTGAACATGCTTTGTCATGGTTCTCATCACCACAAGGCAACACGGGTGGTTCAGACCCATTTCTCAGTTTGCATCTGCAGTCTGTGATTCCAGCAAGCCTTTTGGAATTATCCCAGAACCCCAGAGTGGTTTGGATTGGGAGGGACCTTAAAGATCATCTTGATCCACATCTTCCGCTGTCCCAGGTTGCTCCAAGCCCTGTCCAGCCTGGTCTTGGACACTTTCAGGGACTCAGGGGCAGCCACAGCTTCTCTGGGTAATCTGTTGTGGTGCCTCATCACCCTCAGAGCCAAGAATTTCTTCCTCTTATCTAATTTAAATATCTCCTTTTTTACTTTAAGACCTTTCCTATTTATACCTACCCATGTAAAATGTCTCTCCTTTTCCATTGCCCCTTTTAGGTACTGGTGATGCCTTGGGAAGGCTGACCTCAAACAAGAGACTGGACAGAGCTGGAAAATAAAGTACAGATTTATTAAAAGGCCTTTAGGATACACCTTGTGCAGGACAAGAGCCTGGAAAGGGCTATACTCAAGGTGGACCCAAAATGGGCACAAAATGGACACAAAATGGGCACAAAATGGTCGCAAAATGAACAAAAGGTCATGAGGTCTCACACTTTGATCAGTTTGGGTCCATTTGCACCTTGGGGTTGAATTGTCCAATCCCAGCTCCAGGTGATGCAGTCCCACCCTTCTTGTTTTCTCCCTTCAGCCACCCTTGGTTGTGCTTTGGGGCCTGGAAACTTGTCCCAGTTGTCCTTGGTGTGCAGCAGGACAAGGATTTGTTTTGTGTCCGTGCTGTGTGCAGAGCTGAGTGAGCCTGGGGGTGAGCTCAGAGCTGCACCCTGGGCAGCACAGCCTGGAACACATGACAGCTAAAAGGCATCACTGGAAGGGTCTCTGAGGTGTCCCCAGAGCCTTCTTTTCTCCCTGAATAATCCCAGCTCCCTCAGCATAGCTACTGAAATGGGTTTATTAAAACCTCACCCTGGTGTTAAAACCAGCCTGATTTATTCTCACATAGGATCCAAGCTAAACCAAGTTTTTATGATGACACCACATCTACCTGGCACAGCTGAAATCAAAATAGTAGCTAACATCAAAACAGATGCAGTTTTTAAGGCCTTGTTAGGCCTTAAATACCCACCTAAATATACTCTTGAAAAGATCAGAATCTATTCTACACTCATGCCTGGTGTCCTTAGTGCTATGAAATGCATCCCCTGGCACCAGTGGCTCTATTTCAGCATCACTGCATGTATAGGCAAGGAGCACAGGACAAAAAAAATGAAAATTTTCTTTCTGCAGGAGATGATGGAAACAAATGTAGGAGAGATATCCCCTTTTTGCTTTCCCTCTCAATTTATTTCTATCCAAGCTGCCCTATTTCATCTATTAAGTATCTGTTCTTGATCTCAGTCAGAAGAGGGTCATGGTTTAGGCAGACTCTCAGTTCTTGTGCACAGAAGGGAATAACTTGATTTACTTTGCCAGAGTTCCTGGCAGTTCCTGACCCCCTTAAACTAAAGTAACTCCCACTTGTGTCTGGGTCAAACTGTGTAAAAAGCTGGCAAATTTGTGTTATTTGGGTCTCAGGTAGGAATCAAAATTTTGCTGCCACAAATTGGATCTTCTCTCTGCACAATTCCTGATATGAAAGGAAGGGAATGTAGGGATAAAGTGTGAAACAGAAAGAGAAAACCTCTAGGAACTGGATTTGCTCTTCTAGCATCAAGATTCTTGCATCCCATGATTTTCTGCTGGTCTTTGTATCTATTTTATCTTCTTATGAGAAGAGAGAAGGACTGGAGGTGATGAGCACCTGGACAAACCCAAGGGAAGAGACATTTTGGAGTTCCTGTGCTTTTCTTGAGGAAAAAAAAAAAAATGACAAACTGTTTAATCTGTCTCTGCCTCATTTTACCACATGCAAAATGTGGAGTGCAACATTAATTTCTCAGCTGTGTATGAAGCACTGTGTCAAATTGGGAAAAAAACCATAGAGCAAAAAAAAGGTCTGCACAACCAGATAATGTTTTTGATGATAAAAGGGACAGTTCTCAAATGCTCTGTTTTATCTCTTTGATAAACTCACTTGAATCACAACCTTTATTTGCACTGTGGCCACAAAAATATGTGAGCAAGAGGGTGACAAGCCTCTGAACAAAACCCTGTCTCTATGGCCTTGCTTTGACACAGTGGGACAAAGGAATTTCCATTTCAGGTTTTAAATGGGGTATTAAAGGCTGAAGAGGGGAATGGAGACAAAACCCCAAACCCCACGAGTGTGTGCAGGTGCCTGCTGTGCCACCAGGCTGCTGCAGCCTCGCAGGAAAATGTCACCTCTGTCTTGGGTTGCCATGCAGGGTGTGACCAGGGGTGTGCATTCCATCACCAGCTGTTAAACCAGGTGTGTCAGTGTTCTTTATCCCTTCCAGGACCCAGCCTCCCTCCAGGGGATCTCTGCTGTTCAGGGGCCAGCCAGGCTCACTGCAGGGCTCAGACAATTCCATCATCCCATGGGCAGAGGCTCCACCCAGGGCAGCAGCCCAGCATTCCTGCCTGGATCCAAGCTGGCATTCAGAGCAGCAGCACAGCCTGTGTGCACGGCATTCCCAGAGGAAGAGCAGAGCCAGCTCAGCACCACTGGAGCTTCAGAGGAAACTGCCCCCTGCTGCAGGATCATTGCTGCAACAGAGCCACATCTGTCACTGCAGGAGGGCTGGATTGGGCTGCTCCAACACCCTGACCAACAACAGGGTGTCAGGCTGTGCTCTGACCCTGTCAGGGTTTTCTTTTTTGTTTGTTTGCCTTTTTTGTGCTACACTTTCATTTTAATTTTCCTAGTAAAGAACTGCTATTGCTATTCCCATATCTTTGTCTGAGAGCTTCTTAATTTCCAAATTTTAATAATTTGGAGGGAAGGGGTTTCACATTCTCCATTCCAAAGGATGCTCCTGCCTTCCTTAGCAGACACCTTTCTTTCCAAACCGGGACAACCTCCCTCTCCTGGGTTCAGAGTGACTGCAGAGGTTTAAGAGAGTGAAAATAAACCTTTAACAGCCTCCAACTCCACGGATCAGAGATGTAATGAATATTGTTTTACAGTGATATTTTTAGGCGAAACGAAAATACTTGGGAGTCAGTGCTGGCAGGGGAATATTTGCTTGCAAAGGTGATTGACACTGACTTTAATTAAAAATGATCCTCCCATACAAGTCCCTCCTCTCCCATTAAAACTTCTCTTGAACTTATTGTTTATTGTTTATAAATAGCCAGATGTTTTTATAGCTCATTCTTGGCCTGATCAACAGTAGTTTTGACCTTGACTTTGAAAGAAGTGGGGTTTAGAGTTAATAAATTCTGTATTTTTCCATTTCATTCCCCTTCCCATATAAAAGTTTATTTAGTTTCTCCTTTCTATTTCTCCTCAATCATCCATGTAATGCTTTATTTTGTTTTGTTCTACTTTATTTCCCTTCTACAGCACTCATATTTTTTCCTTACCTTCTTCAATTTAATATATGCTCTTTGTCAGTGTTTGCTCCACAGCTGAGTATCTTTTACATTCATCTGAATTAGATCTCATTTCTACCTATAACATTGATCTTGCATTTAAATTGTTCCTGTTTTCCTTCATCTGGCTACTCCTAATTCCTGAAACTTTCATCCATTAGCTTGAAATATACATTTTTCAATACCGTAGTCATAGTTATTTATAAAAATATCCAAAAAAACCTGCAGACAGAGAGCAGATCCTTCCATAAATCAGCGACCCAGATTTGCTCTGAGCTGTTTTTAGATGGAGCATATTTACTGTGACAACCCTTAATTTATATTGGGAAAGATGAAAATGTATCAAGAACGGGTATTGGAAAAAATTACATTTAAGCCTCTTTCCTTCGTGTTTAGAAGGGTCTTCCACCCATAAACAACAAGAAAACACAGTTGTAGGACCATTAAAAAAACCCTACGAATTTGGAAGGCTTAGATTTTTCATCTCAAGACCTCTTTTCCCACTAAAACTTATTATTTTCCTCCCATTTTTTCTGCCCTCAGTGTACCTTGACTGGCAAAGCTTTACCTGTATCACAGCCTCTCCAAGACTATGGACTTTTGGGAAAAGAGAAGGCTCAGTTTAAACTAGCAAGAAGAATGGGGCCACAACAACCCCTGGCAGGCAGAGCTCTACACTAAAATATTTCCATTTTTCTGTAAACAGCAGGATGTTTCCGATAATTCTGTTTTCCCTGCAGTTTGGCTGTGCAAAGGCAGCTCTCCCTGTTTGCCTGCTGCTCATTTGTGAGGCATGAACCGTGTTCTGCTGGGCAAAAAATTGCATCAGTGACATTTGAGCTGCTCTGGGGTCAAACCTGGGCTCAGTAGCAGGGCTGGGCTTGATCTGTCTCATTATTTTTGTGACTCAGCTCAGCCTTACACAATATGGGGGCATCCTGGTGAAATCCCACGTTTCAAAAGGCAGACAGAAATATTTCCCCTTTTAGGATGTGCAGTCAGCCCAAGCTAATTGTCTATAAATGTTCTTCTGTTGTGGGATGAGGGGTGTTAAGTCAAAATAGCAGAATCACTGTTGTCAAACATTATGCAGCACACAGCTGATATTTCACCAGGCATTTCAGTGAAATTAGGAAGAAATTACCCTTACTATGAGGAATTTATTCCCAATATTTAATCTAAATCTACTCTTTCATCTCAAGGCCTTTTCTCCTTGTGTTATCCCTGTGTGTCCTTGTGTAAAATCCCTCTCCTTTTCCATAGGACATGGTCAGGCAGCTGTTTAAATTCCCATTGACGTTTGGACATCTCTCAATTTAGTGGTTTTTTTAACAAGCCATAAGCTAGGCAAATTTTATATATATACCCCCAAAGCTCATCTGCTTATTCCCAGTGAATTAATTCTGGTGTTCTGTGACTTGGAGGGGTGGAAAGATAAAAACAGGAAACTTCTCAGAAATCCAGTTCAAACCCTTTTTGTCAGAGCCTTGGTACTTCATAATTCCCTTCAAAAATTTATTGTTCTCTGCTTTGAATGTAGCTGCCCTTTGCTCCCTTCCTCTTCTTGAGAGGCATTCACAAAGCCCTGAAAACTGTAAATCCTGTAATTTCCATTCCATATGCATTCCTATTCCATTTCTACCTGTTTTATCCTGACCCTCAGAGGCTTTTCATTTAAATCTCTCTCCTTCTGCTTTCACCCAGCCTGTTCCCTCTCAGTCTTCATTTTCAAGGCTGAAAACATTCCCTGACTCCTGGAGAGTTTCCTGTTCCTCTGGCTAACCTGAACATCTCTGCTTTTTCCAGCTTGGCCTTTCAGGTTCACTTGAAAAGTCCAGGAGAACAGGAAAATATCCCTGATCACTGGAATTTCACAGCAAGGGTTATATTTCACTCTGCTTTTGGTTCTGAATAATGAGATTACTTTTCATTGTCGTGGGAATACTGGGATAAGAGTGCTGGACTAGATTTAGGGATGGAGCCGAGGCCTGATGTGTGGTGAAGATTAACAGTGGCTAAAAACATTTGCCATTATTTGATTTTTCTCGTTAATTTGGTGAAGTTATGCCAGGCCCATTTTCAATATGAAAGGGTTTAAATGAGGGGAAAGATAGAAAATGCTGCCAAACCCAGAGATCTGTCACCATAATTTGTTCACGTCTTGGATCCAGGAACATGAACTGGCATTCTCAGCTGCCAAGGCATTCAGGAATGCTGAAACTCACATTTATCCTGCTTTTTTTCCTGTACACCTGTGTAATATCCAGAGTAATTCCAAGAGACATGTTTATTAGTGCAAATGTGATACTGGCATGTGCTAAGAGATTTTCTGATCCAGGTATTTGATCTGTTTGCTTTACACAACAGAATCTTTCCATTAAGATGATGTTGAGAAAACATTTTGCTGTTGGCCTCTGGAATTGCACGTGGAGCCTGGAAAACACCTTCATTTAAACAAAACAAGACAAGAGAAAGTGAAAAAATAGCAAAACTTCAACACCAAATGTACTGAAATTATCAGAGGATCATAGAACGGGTTGGGTTGGAAGGGACAATAAAGAAAATATTTCCTGGTTCTCTCAAGCTAGGTCTGAGTAGGAAACACTGTGTAATTCAGGGTTCATGGATTAAAGGAAACAGAAGGAAAAAGAGGGAGAAAGAAAAATTCAGGCAGAAAACCTCTGTTTATCTCTCATGAGCTAAAACCACTACTAGCATGCCAGGAAAAAAAGTATTATTGTATTATTATTTTGAGATGAGATGTTAGGGTTCCAGTGCTGGGCAATACAGAATTTTATACTCATGCTGAAATTGTAAAAATTACAGGATTTGGAAACCTGAGGTAAATAATTGTAGAATCATTTGGGCTGGAATAAATTCTTTGGGTTATGGAGTTCAACCAAACTTAACATGCCAGGTCCAGCAGTGGATATAAATAAAAAGTGTAATTTACTCTTTTTAGCATACATTTTTTATGTTTTAAATTCTCTTGTGTCTGCCACAGTCTGGCACCCAAAAGTGAAGAGAGTTAATACTGAGCTGGCAATAAATTGGTAAAAAGGGTTAAAATGTTTAATTTTTATATTTGGCAGCTGTGGCAGCAGAAATTACTGTGAGTCAGGCCAGTGTGGGCACAGGGAGAATTTAGGTGGAGCTCCCCAGTAAATAATTCCATTGGTAATTTTGGTGGGACATTTTTCCATCCAGTGATGAGGACTCCCAGCCCACACACCTGGTGGCTCAGGAGTCTGCTTGGAATTAATGACAAACCCAGTCCTTTTTTAGGATGGTTCCAGGAGATCTTTAAGCACTGTTTTGAAATGAGTTTAATTGGTCCAAATGCTTCACTATTGACTGATGGTAATGGGGATCAAAACTCAGCTTTTTTTTTACATGAATACTTTCCTTATTTTTATTCCTTGAACTGAATTACAATGACAAAGCAAAATTAAGTTTGTACAATGATTTAACTTCCTCAACTGGTGTTTTCCAGTCAAAAAAATTCAGAGAATCCCAGAATGGTTTGGGTTGGCAGGGAACCTTAAAGCCCATCTCATTCCAACCCCTTGCCATGGGCAGGAACACCTGCCACTATCCCAGGTGCTGAATTAATGGATAAGAATTCCTTGTGCTGTATCTGTAGTGTTTGGGATGCTGGGATGGGTTCCAATCTGGGTAATATTTGGGCCTGGATTTAGTAGCATTGGAAAGGAGAATGAAAAGATCCTGTGTGCATTTCTAAGATTTATTTCAGGATATTTTCCCATCCTACAGGACACTGAACACTGCTTGAATTTCTAGCAAGATAAAATTGTAGGCATGTGGTCCAACTTGGATTTTGAAGGTCTACAGGACAGAAATCGAATTCATGCAGGGATTAAAAAAAAAACCTTCTTTCTTTTCCATTACAACACACCTCAGGGAGATTACTGGGCTTTGAATAACTCTATTACTTATTACTTTTTCTTATTTTCTTTTCCTGAACAAACAGTCTTAGCAAATCCCAGTTGTATGACATTAGGTAATATCAATTTTAATAGCAGCTTTATGTTCCCATTCTGCCAATGCACTCACTAAAAGATCATCTTTTTCTCTTCACTCCACAAATTTCCAGTGTAAACATTAGCTGAATTACCAGCACTTTTGAAGGCTGGTCTCTAATGAAAGAAAATAGAAATTAATTGCTAAGAATGACAAATTATTAAAGATAGAAAAATGAGCAAAATCAGTCATTAATGTAAATGACATTTTGCAAAGAGAAAATTCATCTTTCAGAACTCTGAAATGTCTGAATCAAAACTTTTTTGAGACTTGAAGCTGAGCCATAATTACTCCTTTTTAAAGCTTGAATGCATACACAGTTCGGTGTGATAAAAATAAACTCGTTTGAAACACAGTTTTGAATAAATAAAATGAACAATAAAGAGCCCAGGAAGGCAAGATCTTTCCAGCTATAACAAAAATAGTAAAACCTTTTTGATTTACTGAAATACAGAGAATATAAATTTAATGCTGGAGTAAAAGTTGAGGAAAAATGAGAACACACCTTGACACCTGCAAAAAGGAACAATATTTGCTGAAGAAAGGAGATCCCTGATTATTGCTGGAAGGTAACTTTTGTATTTTGACCAAAAGGAAAAGAAAATCTCATTAAATGTCAGGTAAAGAGTGTGTGCACTGACAAACCACCTGCAGATAATATTGGACTGAAAATTCAAACCTAAATCCAGCCTATTTTATGATTCCTACTTGATCCTTCATTTCTCATTTGGAAGTGTTGCTTCTAAATCACACAAATTGCATTTGAAGTGGCTGTGACCATACTTGTCTTACTGAGAAGCACCAATTCTTCTCTGATACACTTGGAGAGTCTCATGAAGTTAGAGAACAAAAAAAGTAGCAAAAATCCCATTTTGAGTTGTTATTTTTGGAGCTTTGAATAGTTCCCAGTTATACTTTTTATTTCTACTATTCTTTCCCCATAGTCTTTGTGTTATAAGGGCTAAATTGTAAATTTCAATACGTGTTTGTGTTAATAAAGGATTTTTAAAACTAATCTTGGAAGTAAAATCATGGTTATTTTTGTATTTTTTTTTCCTTTAAAAATACAATGAGAACTCAAAGAGTTCTTTACCTTTGGAATCAGAAATGAGATAATCTTCAGAAGTTCAAACCAGGACATGCAAATCTGGTGGCTATGAAATACCTTCACACAACGTGGCTCAAATATTCATCCGAAGCCTCTTGGCTAAAGGCAGGGACTGGCTCTGTTGGTCTCAGAAAATTGTTGGCATTGGGGTTTAGCCACTTGGTGATCTGATTTGGCCAACCTAGATACAAAATATCTAAATATTTCTTCCCCTGACATGAATTTAAGTGATAAATGTAACCCCAGAGAAAACAAGATCCTTTTAGTTTTTCATTGACTCCATCAAGGACTAAGATTGGACTTTCTTTCATCACTGCTTTTATGTGTCCTTTGTCTTTGTCAATCTTGTGATGCATTTTAGCCTTCTTCTATATTTCTACTTTTCTTTTGGAACCTTGGGGCAAAACAATCAAAGAAAATCATTTTAAAAAAGGAGCAAAAAGCAATAATACAGGAGATCTTTTCTTGGATGTCAGGCAGTACAGGAGTGACTAGGGAGAGGAAAACTGGAGAGTGAGAAAGAGCTTTCCTTTCACTGCATTGTAGAAAATAATTTATCACTGCTGTTTCTTGGGGCTGGAAGGACAGGATCAGGGGCAGAACACATCCCTCATGTTAAAACTGCTTCCTGGGGACATCAGAACCTTTTGGATAAAACATTTCTTGCACTATAGAGAAGCAAAGGGGATAAATCAGTGAGTTTATCAGTCCTGGACTACTGAACTTGTTCTAAATGCTGAATTTTAAGTCTTCAGCCATGCCTCTGTCTTGTTCTTTGCTATTTCTTCACCTCCAAGTATTTCAAGTGCTTTTGTATCTTGCCTTCTTGTAGTGAAGAACAAATCTGAAGAACAAGTAAGATTATCGAAGATTTTGTTTACCTTTTTCTTCCTTCTCCTTTACCTAGACTTCCCCAGGCTCAGGAACAATACTTCCTGAGGTATTGTGTGCTCTCAAATGAAGAACACATGAAAACTCACTGTTTTCTTTTCCTGTCAGGGAACTAAATGAGCAAAGTGAGACCAAATTAGGTATGTATTTAAACCAGAAATCTGGTTTACTTTGAGACCTTATGAAGGTGACACAGGAACAGGGTGCCCAGAGAAGCTGGGGCTGCCCCTGGATCCCTGGAAGTGTCAAAGGCCAGGTTGGACATTGGGGTTTGGAGCACCCTGGGATAGTGAAAGATGTCCCTGCCCATGGGTGGGAACTGATGGAGCTTGAAGACCTTTCCAACCCAAACCCCTCCATGATTTAATGCCTCTAAAAGTGAAATTAATGTGCACCTACCAGCAAGGTCCCATCCCTGGGACTAGACTGGAGTTAATTGGATGCCACCCCATGGTGCAGAGTTTATTTATTGAATCCTCATCACAACTATTTCTGTTTCCATAACCACTTCACTGATCTGAGCACCTACTAACAGAGATTTAGACATTGGTTCTTGAGCCCAGGAGTTGTTTGACGATGCTGCTTGGAGCAGGAGGAAGACTTATCAAGGATAGCCATGTCTGAGGACTTCACAACATTTTTACTTGGAGCAATATATTAATGTTTTATTTCTGACCCCTACTATATGGGCAACACGACTTTAAAATGAAAACAAATTCATCAAAAAATAAAAATGCAAAATCAGTCAGCTCCTTTAGCTTGCAGTGCTCTGATTGGAAAGCTGTCCCAGCAATTTCCTTCTGTGTTTGTCCAAAGCTTTCCCACTTCTATCTGAATTTCCAGCTGATATTAGCATTATCTTGGACGCAATGCAAGATGTAACCAAAAGTGTATTCTATTACCAGCTGTTAAACCAGGTGTGTCAGTGTTCTTTATCCCTTCCAGGACCCAGCCTCCCTCCAGGGGATCTCTGCTGTTCAGGGGCCAGCCAGGCTCACTGCAGGGCTCAGACAATTCCATCATCCCATGGGCAGAGGCTCCACCCAGGGCAGCAGCCCAGCATTCCTGCCTGGATCCAAGCTGGCATTCAGAGCAGCAGCACAGCCTGTGTGCACGGCATTCCCAGAGGAAGAGCAGAGCCAGCTCAGCACCACTGGAGCTTCAGAGGAAACTGCCCCCTGCTGCAGGATCATTGCTGCAACAGAGCCACATCTGTCACTGCAGGAGGGCTGGATTGGGCTGCTCCAACACCCTGACCAACAACAGGGTGTCAGGTCAGTCAGTGTTTTTTTGTACTACTGCCTTTTCATTTTTCATATAAAGAATTGTTATTTCCATATTTTTGCCTGAGAGCTTCTTAATTTCAAAATTATCATAATTGGGAGGGGTTTTACATGCTCCATTCCAAGTGAGGCTCCTGCCTTCCTTAGCAGACACCTGTCTTTCCAAAGCAGGACAAGCACATGGCTCAGAGTTGTCAGGAGACAGCAGTGAGCCAGTCCCGAGTGTCACAGTGTCTGGGACTCAGGCTCAGTGGAGATGTGCTGAATGGATTTCTCTGAGCTCAGCAGGGATTCTGGACTCTCTGTAATAGGTGGTGAGATAAAAACACTTTCTGGATTCCAGACCTCTGGGACTTCAGCTATTGATTGAAGCTATGCGAATAAAATTTGTCCTTTAATCACAGTTGCGGTGCAGCTGTATCAGGATTGTGTCTGTCCTTGCATTTAAGCCATGAAATCCCTGGCTGTTTCAGGGACTGTGCAACTGCTTGTCTGCACAGATTAGATAAAGAATTTCATGTTTGGTTTGAGATATTGCACAAAACTGTAACTAATGAAGTGAATGAACAATCAACCATTTAACTGAGTGTTTCACATGGGGATTTCAAACATTTCTGGAAATTCCCTCAGACATACCCAGTTCAGACCAGGCCAATTTGTGTGGTTAATTTGTTGATGAACACCCTGGGACAAGGGACTCAGGGATTTCCAGGCAATCTGCTGAAGTTACTGAAGAGTGCAGAGATATCTGCAAACAAACAATGCAGATTTCCAGTGGATGCTGAGATGTTCACGTGGGACAGTCTTGTAGAGGTGGCTGAGTTTTAGGAGGGATTTTTCATGTGATTAATATTATTGGTAAAGGTGGATTTTGGATCTGATGGAATGTTCATGGGACCGTGGAGCAGCTGGATTATAGAATGTGAACTGGAGGGTTTGGGAATCCTCACCAGATTTAAGTGAAGGTCTTTTCAACAGAGACCCCTTGACCCAAGCCAATGGTGCAGCTTGAGAGATGTGATTTCACACCTCAACATTCTCCTATAGTAAGATACTAAAAACCTGTTTGTTTGTTTGTTTGTTTGTTTGTTTGTTTGTTTGTTTTTCACAAACATCCAGCTTTTGAGCATCTGTGCAAAATATTTATTTCAGGATGAATGGAGTTTCTCTGAAGACTTCATTCTTTAGAGTGAATAAATCTGTTGGCCACAAAGAGAGGTGACACTTTTACTGCCTCTACACTACTACTCCATTCACCAAGGCACAGTACAAGCCACACGTGGGCAGATAAATTCCATCTATATGAAATTTTTAAAAAATTAGTATTTTAAGAAGTAATAGAAGAGCTGATGGCAAAATCCATATGAGTCATTTATACTCCATAGTGCCAAAGGTTCATTGTTATCTTTTAAATATGTTGTATTTAATTTTTGCTGTTTGCTTTATAGAAACTATTTTTGGCTCCTTACACCATTATATAAAATATAATTTAGCATGTCCTGGAGGAGTTTTATTAATGTGCAAGCTGAAAAACCACACAGCACCCAGTATTATTTGAAAATGAAATGTCTTCACGCAGCTATTGAAAGGTGTTGGTCATGTTGATTAATTAATCTGAGTAAATAAAATAAGGAACTACGATGTTTCAAACACCAGAAATTCCATTTCAATATTTTAAGCTCACTGTATCCTTTATTGAGTTATGAATTTCAATAAAGTAGGGGTAAACTCAATTGTAAAAACAATATACAGTCATTTCTTCCATTTGGAAGTTTTTTTCCTCTGTACATAAAATATGGTGTCATTAGTATCCACCGAGCTTCTTCTGGCAATGCAGATCTTTCTGTCAAGGCTTTGTTGTGGTTTTTTTTTTTGCACTGATATAGCAACAGTAAATGAGCATAAATTTCACAGCAACCTAGGTCTGAAAATTCACAGCAACCTAGGTCTGAAAATTCAGTTTGCTTCTCCCAGGTACAAAAATACCTGGTAAAGGAAGATACAGAATGCTCAGAAAATCAACCCTGAACTGTTTAAAGATTTAATGAGACAGCAGTTATGTTTTTTTAAATATGTAAGAAGGTTCCCAGTCTGCAACTTTCCTCTCCTCCTACTCACTGGAGCCATGGAGATCAGTGTCCAAGTCAGCTACATCTTGGGAAAAGTGTGCTCTAAAATTGATTTAAATTTGAGGCACTGTGTATTCCCTCAAACACATTAAAAAAAAAATAAAATTAAAGGTTTCAGAACTCTATGTAGTAAAGATCCTCTCCTGAAAGTACACCCATGTTTGGCTGCGGGTTTTGTATCATTTATTTCTTTGTTATTTCACTGGGATATATTATAAAGCTGGAAAAGCATTTTGCAGAGGGCTCTGAGCTTCCCCTGCAGTGGAATAAAGGAATAGTTCCACAGCATCCTGCTTGAATGAAGGGATTAATGAGGGTTGAAGCTGACCTGGGGAAGAGTTTGAACAATTGAATTTGCCATGTGGCTGCTGACTGGAAGATGAGGTAAATTGGGAATTGTTGTGCTGGGTGAGCACCAGTTGGTGTTGTGGAGGGTTCAGTGACGCCAAGGGAAGTCCCCAGGCCACCCTTGTGGGAAATCCATTTTTGGGACCCCCAAAATTAGGGGGTTTCCTCCCACAAAGTCCAGTGCCAAGGTTTAAAATGATGAGTGAAACTTGCAGCTTTTTCTTCAAGGTTATTTATTGTTTCTTATCTTGGAATTTGCACCCTGCCTGAAACCCAGGCCTTGCTTGCTGGAAAACAGAGATGGCAAAAAAGCCACGAGGTGAAAATCCAAGGCCTTTTAAGAACATTTGAGCCAATAAACTCTTAATATGTACTATATTTACAATTCTATGCCAATAACTACAACCTATTCTAGACACAAAATTTCTACCTCAGATCCATTCTGCCAATGTCTCTGTGCCACCTCCACAGCAGAAGATGGAGAAGAAGGAGAACGTGGGTCACCGCCCAGAATCCTCCATCTTGCCTTCACCTACCTCCATTCTAAAAACCCAAAACTACAAAGTTTTACCCTGTGACAAAATAAGCTACTATTTTTTTTTCAAACCTTTGTTGCTTTTAGTTCATCTGTGAGTGTTGGAAGCTTTTCCCATGGACTAAGGTCAAGGGCAATGCTTTCCTGGGGTCCCAGCCGGGGTCCCAGATCCCCCAGGGCAGCTTGAGGGATTTTCCACGTGCCTTGGGCTCCAACACACCCTGAATCACTTTGCTGCAAAGCCACGCTCTGAGCCCTGGGCTGAGCTTTGCCTCACTGACATCTCCCACTCCCTTCATTAGAGGGGCCCTGGCTCTTTTTCTGGGAGCTGGGAAGCAAAATCTGCGATTCTGCAGCTGTGAAAGTGAAGACACCACAGGAGATCAAACCAGAGCCTGACATGCTCCTGCTTTTGGGATGAAATCAAAAGATTTCCTCAAGGCTGGAGAGCTTTGTGTTTCTTTAAGCACCAGTTTCTGAAATAATGAAATAACATGAAACAGTAACTTTTCAAGGAGGGAAAAAAAAACCCTCCAAAGAACCAAACAACAAAACTTTGGACTTTCACTTTTGGAGAGACAACTTTAATAAATATTGGAGTGTAATAAAAACCTTAAGTGTTAACAAGGGAGTATGAAGAACAAAAATCCCACAACTTGCTTATAAAAGCTCCCCCAAATCCATTGTTCTTTCAATTCCTACATTCTAAGTGGTTGTGACTGAAGAAAATGGAAGCTGCTGATAATGAAGTAATGTTTCTGAAGCTGATATTGTGCTTCTTACAACTCAGTGATTTACAGTTTGTGCACAAATAAGCATCAAATTGATTCTTTTTCTCCTCGGACAGATGGGCTTGAAGGTATTTTTTGGCTGTTCGGATTCAGCAGCATTGAAGCATGGCTAAAAGTGAAATTCTTTCTCTCCTGGTGGCGTGATAATACTGCCAAATATGAAAAACACCAACAGAAATAAAAACTGATGTTGAAAAGTCTGTCAATCAAAAAGCTCAAATTATTCAGCTTGATAGACTGGGTTTGAGCACATAAAACAGGGCAACAGAGTCCGAAAAGGAATGGTAAGAAGATGTGATGTGCTTTTGCTTTTAGTTTTGATTACTGAATATTTATTTTAGGTCAGCTTCTTTCAGTATATGTATTATTCACATAATTTGCAACAAAAAAAACCAAAACAAACAACAACAAAATCTTTCTTCGAAATCCAAGAGGTCACAATCTTCCAGATCTTAAAATTTCACTTCCTTTTCTTTTTGATTTTTGGTATTTAAAAAAGTATGGTACAAAGGATGAGTCAAGAATCACCTTGCTGGGGCAGTTGTCACACAATTCAAACACTGTGAAAGAATCTGAGATTATTCCTCAGTTTTCTAGAGCTACCCCAATAAATTATGTTACTTCAGTCATTAATTCTCCAAATAAATGAGCAAGGGCACCTCCTGCTCTCTGCAGACATCTCAGGTGAGATCATCTCTTAGTATCCAAGGACATTCCCACATTTCCACACCAAATTATTAAACTTAGCAGAAATTGCCTTGGGTTTTTGTTTCCTTGGAGTGCATCAGGGGAGGGTTTGGTTTTGGTTGGGGTTTTTTTGGTTTGGCTTGGCAGGTTTTTTTCTCTTTTTGTTTTGTTTTGTTTCAGTTGATTGGTTGGTTCATTTGGGTTGGTTGGGTTTTTTTTTGTTTGTTTGTTTTGCTTTGGTTTTGGGTTTTGGGGGTTTTTGGGGGATTCTTGTGGGGAGTTTTTTGTTGGATTTGTGTTTTCCACGGAGATCTGAGGGACAACTTTGTGTGCCCTTATGGATGGAGAATGGAAGACAGGGGAGGTGGACAGGGAGAGAAACACACCCCACGTCCTACCCAACCTGCCCAACAAGCAGTGGCAAAATAAAGAGGGAAAGGAAACCTCCTCTGTTCCAACTTTTCTTCCTGATTAACTTCTGGGCTACAGGTTCAGGCTTGGGGCTCCTAAATCAAAATTCCCTAAATCTTGTGTTCCTATCCCCTCACACATCCCCAGCACCACAACCTTCACCCTCTGACTCCCCAGCAGAATTAGGGATTCTGCAAAATCAGATTTTCTGCAATCTCTGCTTGGGAAGTGAACAGTGCAATATAAATTCCAGGCTTTGTCAATATTTCAGTTATTTCTCTGCCATGGTGTGGGATTCCAAGGAGATCCTGCTGCCTCTGAGTGTCTATAGGAAGGAAATTCTCCCATAAATTCACACATCTCTAACTGGTTCTGTGTGATTTGTTGGAAAACAAATTAGATCTGACTTGGGTGGGAATTCATCCTCCTCCAATCAAGCAGTCCAGCTGAACAGAATTTTGAAAAGATGTCTTTGAAAAGAAAGAGATTTGACAACACAGACATTTATGAACTCATAAAGTTCATAACTCATATCATTTTATCCTCATCAAACTTTGGTATTTTAACCCTTGTATTCTATGGAATCAAAGCAAACAAGAACCTGTAATGTGCATGAAACAGTTGAATACAAAGGGTTCATGTCCAAGGTAATTAAATATTGTTATCAAACATGCTCTGTTTTAACAGCTCCAGAGCTGGAAAACCTCTTTCAAAAACCAAAGACTCTCAGGACTCAAAATTTACCTG
>VZUA01020428.1:67088-79832 GCA_013401035.1 Horornis vulcanius | reverse complement strand
TTTTTTTTTTTTTTTTTTTTTTCTGATTGTTGAAATGAAAGTATTTTGGATCAATTTCATGCAACATTAAACACTTGCCTCAACAGGGGTTTTCAGAGCAGGAGTTTTCACCTGCACCACTCACCAGTGCCCTGCATAATTTGGGTCACACCCCCCCAACAATCCATAGAACCTCTGCAGAATCAACTGAAATTGAGTGATCCTCTGCAGAATCAACTGAAATTGAGTGATCCAGTGCTAGAAGTTAATTTTTTAAAAAAACTTTATTCAGACTGCTAAACCAGCTTTTTGTTTTTAAAAGTAACTGTCCATCTGTAACAGTTTTTTCTCTACATTTCAGTGCCAAGAAGCTATTTTAAAATAGCACTGAATGGGGACATTATTCACATAAATGATGAGATTTTACAAGTGGGGATTTTACAAAGAAGGGAATTTTCTTATCTGGTGCAATGAATGAGATCCAAGAGAAGAGAAAACATTGGCCAGTAGTAAAATTCTTTCATGGTTTTGAGAGGTATTTCTGTTAAAATTGGCTTCTCACAGTAACAATTAGAAATTCAAAGGAGTTGTCATCCTCTACAGGTGATGAGGCAACAATTGGCTGGTGTCCTGTAAGGTATAGAGACATAATGGCCAGAAATTATGAAAAATTTTGTACATCAGGAGGAATTTCTTCATGGAAAGGGTTGTTAAACCTTGGAATGGGCTGCTATTCCCAGTCCCCAGCCCTGGAGATGTTCAAGAATTGCCTGGGGTTGGCACTCTGTGCTGTGGGCTGGGGGACAAGGTGAGGATCAGTCAAAAGCTGGACTTGATCTTGGGCCTAAATGACCCTGTGATAAGGGTTAGATTTAAACTTTATAAAATATAGACTAAAAGCAGATGTATTTGTGCAAGAATCTTTTTTCAAGAGAAGTAGGTCAGGAAGGAGTGGCTTAAGAGCTTCCTGTGAGGTGAGAGACGGTTTAAATCTTCTCTTATTACCTTAAGTATCAATGATTAGCAAAGTTTCTGAATTTGAAGTGCCATGACAACCACAGAAGGGGTTAATCTAAGAGGTGCAGAGTAGAAAAAGGAAATGGCAGGAAACAGAGGCAAGAGGTGGGGGGATGGCCAACAAGGACAGCTAAAGCTGGTGTTTCCCACCAGGAAAAGCACCAAGAGAGCTGCACAGCTCAAGTTCTCAGCTTTCAACAAGCTGCTGCAAATAGAAAACAATGTTCTGAGATCCAAATGTAGGGATTAGAAGCCGTATTTCAAATGGGAATCCAATCCCTGCTGGAAGACTGGAATCCAATCCCTACCAAAAAGGAGACATCTGGAACCACTGGCCAAGGGCAATGTCTTCAGCTACCTCAGAGCCTGCCTTTGCACCTGCAGAAGGAAGGGAAGCTGAAATCCCAACCTGGCTGTGGTTTCCCAGCTCAGTGGGAAGCCTGGCAGCAGCCCAAGATTTAATAAAATCCCTCCAGGTCCTTGCTGGAGTGACAATCCCATAATGCAGGATCCAGCCAGCAGTGAAAGGGATAATAACGTGTAGGCTGATAAAGTCAGAGCTCTGCAAGGATTAAATTGGCCCCACAGCTTCATTCCCACACCCCATAAGTTCATTGTTGAGGAAAAGATGCTGTCTGCTCCCTGACAGCTCCACTCTTTGCAATGCAGCTTTAACGTGGAGCAGTTCCCAAGTTTGGCTCCGTCGTGGGGCAGCAGGCAGCAATCAGGAGGGGGCTTCTCCCTCCGGGAGGTTTTTCCTCTCCAGGCTGATTGTGCAGAAGAATGGAGGTGGCTCGTTTGACACACTGCAGGCACAGGGGAAAAGGACCCCGAGTCAGAGGGGTTTTTAAAGCACTTTTCCCTCCAACAGGCAGGTGAGCAGAGTGGCCATGGAGCAAAACTTCAATTACAGAGGAAAATAATCACTGCTAGGGGTTCCCAGGTATGAAGTATTTTGTTGCCTCAGGCTCTGAGCCTTTCTGGGGGCCAGAGTTAATTACAGCTTATATTTTGCACGCTGCCTTAGGCAGAGGAGTGGATTCCCAGGGCTGTTTTGTGACATCTGATTTCCTTTTTCCTCTGAGCAGTGGAGTGGCAACCATTAAACCCAGCTGCCTGTAAGAATCAGAGCACAGAAATGCCAGCAGAAATAAGCAGCTGTGATAAGTTTTTCTCATTTCCAGAACCCCGTGTTCTGTTCTTGATACCAGCAAAGAGGCACAAAAGCTATCAGATGGAGGGAGCCCTGCACGTTTTCCTTAGGATTGCTCTTGTCATAACTTCTGGGGAAATTTTCGAGTCCCAGGTACTCAGAGACATGCTGCTATTAAGTTTCTAATGTCTATCACTCATTTAAGGGCAGAAACTGCAATCAGATGATTTGCAACCTTTTTTCTCTGATCAGTTAAAATTAGGCTGCAAGCTTGATAAGGAATAATGAATCTCTTATATCCTCTCTCTCCTTGTCTTTCTTTTCCAAAACACTAAATTATTGCAAATCAGATTTTTTGTGATTATGCAACATCTACTTGCTACTTACAGGGATTAATTTGGGGGTTTAGTTAGTTAATTGGCCAGTCATTGCCTGAGAAATAGGGATCATAGAATATGATTGGAAGGGATCCACAAGGATCAGCACAGTCTGAATCCAAGCAATATTTCCAAAGGGTCTTAAGGAATGGATTTTTCCTCACCATTTGTCACACCCGTAGGCATTAATTTGGTTTTCTAAGGAAACATCTCTTCAGTGAGAAACTTTTCTAAGACAGGTCAGGTGCTTGAAATAAGTGATGGAGAAGAAGCCACACAGAGCCTTTATCATTTCTTAAGATATGCAAAATACAAATATAAAAAAAATAGAAAAAACTTCAATTAAAAAAACATTTCAGCTCAAAACGAAGCCTGGCTGACTCAGTGTTGCTACATAAACATTGGTTTAAGGAGTAACTGATGGAGGAAGGAATCAATTAACAGGCTAAATGGTCGTGTCAATTTGCAAACAATTAAGAATTAAATGAAGAAACACCAATTTGTGGTTACTCAAGGTCTGGCTCTGTCTCCTACAAACCAAATATCAGCCAAACAAATACCAGCAGTAGTGACTTGGGGGTTCTAATGCTGATTCATTATTTCTGTATTATGAAACAATCAACATCAGCTCCCTGACAGCCCAGAGACACTTCCAGCACTGAAACAAAACAAAAATCTTGAATGGATCAACTCTATTCCCTCTGGTGTCCAAAAGCACACCAAGCTAATGCAGAGATAAATACTCAGAATATCTCTATGAGAGCTTTATAAAAGCAATTACTGAGTAAGATAAGCAGGGACATCTCTTTTGGTAAAGGCAGAATTCTATAAAACCATTTCCATGCAAAAAAAATTGAGTTTTCAAGATGCAGGCTGAATTTTCTCTGCAAAAGCTCACCCTAGAGACTCACTTCCAGCCTAATTATCATAACATTCACTTGGGAAGCAAAACTAAAATCGAATTCTGAGTGAAAAGGGCTGAAATTGTGTTCCCTGAATTCCAAGGTGGTTGAATCATCGTGTCCATGAACATGGATACAGCAGCATCATCATTTCACTTCATTTTTGCAGGGATATGGAAGATTAAAAAGTAAAAGTGCTTGACTAAATGCAAATAAATTTAATTTTTTGTCCGATTCAGCCCCACCAGTGAAGTTTCTGGCAGAATTCACTTGATCAGAGCACCCAAAGATGCTGTGTGAACCTCCCTGGAAGTGCTCTTTTCTGTCCCTGAGTTTCCCAGGGGGAGCAGCTGATCTCACAGGTCCTTGAAGCCAAACGAGAAGAATCTCACCAGCAACATTTAAATCCAATTTACTTCATCAAAGAGCTTCCCTCACTGGATCTATAAATGATGGAGATTTATAAACCATGCTAAAATCTCCAAAAACCACATCCTAAAATGCCCAGAACATGAAGGCTAAGGTTGCCAGCAGGAATTAAGGAGTTAATGAACATTTACTGGGATTTACTCGAATTTCTCAAGGAGAAGGGAGAACCTTGATTCCAGCTCTGCTTGGAGTAAACTTGGAGAAACACAAAGCTCTCCTCACCCACACATGAAATTATCTTGCACTGATGGATCCTTGGAGGCAAACAGGGTGACCATGAGCCAATTCCCGATGCAGATTTATAAATGAGGTGGGCTATAAATTATCCAGTTTTACTTGAAATGACTCTTTTTGGCCCATTCAAGTCATGTGCAGTTTCCTGGCTCACATCAGTGACTATGTTGATTGAATCTTGCGTTTATTATCTGCAAATACTGCCAGATAAATTAGTAAAATGAAATTATTTCCCTGCAGGGTCCAGTTTTTTGTGGATGCAAGATTGTTGAGATTATTGCAAAATAATTTAAATAATTTAATTGGATAATATCTGTTTACCTATGCTGTAATAAATATGACTGTGGAAAAAAAAAATTTTGAATTTGTTTCTTATAATTCTTTCTTTGCAATGTCTTGTGTTCCAGAACTCCAACAGATGCCTGTGTAAGAGCATCAGGAGAGAGGATGTGCAGCACTGATTATGGGATTTAGTGGCTAATCCAGCCCAAATATCCTCTCTTTATGGGTGCCCCCAGAGATCAGAAGGGAGTGTGTTTATATGGCTAGAGGCACATCTTTTTCTGCTTTAATTAAACTTTCCCAGCTTTGTCTCCCAATCCACAGCAGGATGGAGACCTTTATAAAATTCCTGGGATAATTCGTGGTGCAGATAATTTGTTGTGTCCTTGGTAAGGTAACAGAGGAGCCAAAGTGGTCTTTGTGTTAAAAGCCTTTCCTGATGAGGAAGGTTTAAAACCAGAAGGAAAACATTGAGTCAGGTTCACCAGGGATGGTCACAGGCAAATGGCACAGGAAAAATTGTTGTAAGCCAAGAAAAAAATCATATGAAACATCTCAAGAGTCCTGGACTGTTAATTTTAGGACAGAAGTTTCTATATCCACAGAAACAGGACCAAAAAAAGTTGTTTTTTAGAGGTATTTGGCTTTTTGTTCGACTGACAGAATTTTAGATGAATGTGATATTCAGTCTTCTCACTGATCTGTCATGCTTTAACATTCCAAATATTAACTGTGAGTAGGAGCACTTTATTTGTGGGTTTTTTGCTTGGACCAAGGAGGAAAAATTCCGTATATGAAAATCACTGTTTTGTTTGTTTGTTTTTTTAACCTCAGGGACCACTGTAACATTACCAAATCAAAATCAAAGCAGAAGTGTTCTTCGCTAACACCTTTAATGTTTTGAGAAGGTTTAAATTCAATCATAGAGTCACAAAGCAAGTGGCAAAGCAAAGAGGAGCGACCTGATAGAGACAAGAAATTGTCCAGCTGGAAACACCATGAGAAGCTTCAGAGCTGTCACATCCTGCTTAGAAAAGATGCCAAGAAATTGCATTTTGGGTTTAATATTTCTGCACTTAACAGGAATTTCCAAGGGAGCAACCTAAGGAAATTTTAGTTCTCAGTGGATAGAAAAATGCAATTGCATGCAGAGATAACAAACAACTGCAGTGTAAGATTGTATCCAACAACAGCACATTTTGCAAGAATTTTTATTTGCTTCCTGAGGCTTTGTTGAAGAATTGTCTTCACTCTGGTGGCCTGAGGTCCAGTGTTGTGTATGTTTTATAACAGTTTGAGGTGCAGAAGGGATAAAATACCTTAGACTGTTCTAAACATAAGGCAGAGACTCAGAATATCTCTTTAATAAAGGTGGGTGTCCCTACTTCTTCCAAATCCAGATGGATGTTTTGAATGGAGCAGCTTTTGAGGAAATACCTTTCTAAAACACAACAGTTTCAATTCTAAGCAAAAGGCAGTACCAGGAACAGTCACAATTCCCAAAGTTCCCCTTACTTCCTAAATGGTGTTGAGAAACAAACTTTTTGGCTGTAATTTGTGTCACACAAATAGCTCCAGACCCTCGGTGGGAAGTGTGAGACTCCACTGCAGCACCTCTGATGGGTCCCTTCCAGCTCTTTTCTGAGCCACAGAACTTCTCACATGTGTTTTTCCACCCATCCTACAGTAGGAATTCAAAATAAGTCAGCAAAGGGTTGAAGATGTGCCCTTTTCTCCCCATAGACTGTGAAGCCAACATGAGCAGCCTTGGTGGAGACACCTGTGACAGCCTGAAATCATCAATCCTAAAATTTCTTCTCTTTTCTTGAGGTCTCAGGAGTCTGTGTTGAGCTGCTGCATCTCAGACTCTGTGGCCCCATCTGCACTGTACCTAAACTGGGCCAAATCCATTCCCTCCCTTCAGGAAATCATCCAAACTGCTTCCTGAAAATCGCTGATGGCTTGTGCTAATTGATGTGAACAAATCCAGGAATTGATTCAAATGCATGGCCAAAACCATGTTAAAAATGTAATAATTCAGCTGCATGGGCAATCTAATCTGCCTTGCTGCTGAAGAGCTTGCTAGGCTGAAAATGTGACATTTGATTTAAAAACTGATGGATATTTTTGATCCCAGGCTCCAACTCTCCCCAGAAACCAGAGGAAGCCCAATGAAATTAAAGGTATTGATGGGATCAAGCTGTGGGCATTTACACAGGATACTCAGAATACTACACAGAATACATTTAATCAGAATATTGTCAGCTACAGAAATCCAAATGGCAAGACACAAAAGTATGACAGAAAAATAAAATTAAGAAAAAATAAATAAAAAATAAGAGAGAGACAAAACCAGAAGAATTAAGTTTGTTCAGAGTGGCAAAAATATTGTAGCTTTCTGAAACTTTATTTAATTCAACAACCCCAAGAGTATAGAAATGTTAAGAGGCCTCTTTATCCCATTATTAGGTGACTTAATAGAAAAAGCTGCAACGATTCCTGCAATTAAACGTTGATCTTTCTCCAAAAAGCAGAACTTTCTAAAGAAAATGCTGCCTCAATGCAGCCTTTCCATCCATCATTACAAATGACAACTGCTAGAGACGTGTCAAAAAAACCCAAAAAAGCCCAGGATGGTTCAGGCTCAGCATGTTCTGTAACAACATAATTGACACAACCCCAGAGGAAAAGGATTTGTCAGACACTGTCAGCCCCAGCAGCTGCAAAGGCTCAATTTTCTCAAAATTATAAGGTTCCCTCTAAGCAATTTTTGTAACAGAGTGAAAAAGAGCAATGTGTAGAAAAGTTTCTTATTGGGAATAAAAGAGCGGATTAAACCTCCACCATTAACCCCCAAATGCCGACGGTTTGCAGGAGGCATTTAAACTTCATTTGTACTTCACTGTGCAGCTACTGCAAACACACAGCAAGAAAAAGGAATTTGCAGGCCAAAAAACACTAATTGAGGTGAGACATTAGAGAAAAAAGTGTGTTTAGCACAATAAGGTCAGCAATAAACAGCTTTAAATAGTTTAGAAACTGCTGTTTTGATGTCTTGGTTTGGAAAGACAGGTTTCTGCTAAGAAAGGCAGGAGCCTCCATTGAAATGGAGAACGTAAACCCCCTCTCTCTGAATTATTATAATTTTTTGAAATTAAGGGGCTTTCAGGTGAAGGTATAGGAATAGGAATAAGAGATCTTTACTAGGAAAATTTAAATAAAAATGCAGTAGTACAAAAAAAAAATGCCCTGACAGAGTCAGAGCACAGCCTGACACCCTGTTGTTGGTCAGGGTGTTGGAGCAGCCCAATCCAGCCCTCCTGCAGTGACAGATGTGGCTCTGTTGCAGCAATGATCCTGCAGCAGGGGGCAGTTTCCTCTGAAGCTCCAGTGGTGCTGAGCTGGCTCTGCTCTTCCTCTGGGAATGCCGTGCACACAGGCTGTGCTGCTGCTCTGAATGCCAGCTTGGATCCAGGCAGGAATGCTGGGCTGCTGCCCTGGGTGGAGCCTCTGCCCATGGGATGATGGAATTGTCTGAGCCCTGCAGTGAGCCTGGCTGGCCCCTGAACAGCAGAGATCCCCTGGAGGGAGGCTGGGTCCTGGAAGGGATAAAGAACCCTGACACACCTGGTTTAACAGCTGGTGATGGAATGCACACCCCTGGTCACACCCTGCATGGCAACCCAAGACAGGCCCCGCTCTAAACCCCGTTTCTGTTTTATCAAGGATTGAACAGCCACAGCTGCACTTGGGTGAAACAGGCACAGAGAGAAGGGTTTGGTGTCCACTCTCAAAGTAGAAATAGCAATGAAAGCTTCCTTCTCATCCATACGTCACCTCATCGCTGTTTTCCACAAAATTACAGTTTAGGAGAGCAAGTCAAGAGAGTTGGCTTTTTTTTTTTTTTTTTATTTGTTGGAGGCAGCCTAAATGCTTTAATGACTGTTCCAGGTGTTCTCATAATTTTGTTTAATTTTTATGGAGCAGAAGTTGAAGTTTTAAAGTAATTGCAGACATTATTCTTGGAAATCATTTAGGACCAGAGTTCTAAAAGATTATGCAGAGTTTCTTTATTCAGTTTTATAAGACCTGAGTAGTCAAAATGATTAAACCCCATTTTCAAAACAGCCCCTTTTTAAAACCCCCAGGATTATAAACTTATTTCCAACAAATGTGTTTCATTATTGTATCCTTTAAAAATCCAGTTACCTTTAAGAATCTGCTTCTTAGTTGCCCTGTGGTCCCTACATAGCTGAGTCAGAGAAACACAGCAGGTTCAACATTCCTTAAAAGAAATTAATAAATCCAGGCTTGATCTCATGGGTTTCAGCCAACTGTAAGAGAGAGATAATATTTTGTCCCCATCTCCTAAAAAAAGCTGTCAAGATAAATAAAAAAAACCTGAAATGCTCAGATCTCTCAATAATGAGGTCATGTAAGTGTCAGAATTAGATAAGAAGAACTGACAGTTCTGATAAACTACATGAAGATTGTATGGATATTCCAGCAAGTCCCTGTAGATCTATTTTAGCTCTACAAATATTTTCCCAGTGTAACATTCAGTTAACAGAAAAATCAATCGAGTAAGATCAATTTGAGTTTGGGTTAATTGAATGAATGCCAATATCAGTAGCAATATTAAAAGGAAAGACAAAGTAGAATAGGAAAGGACATGCAGCTTCTGATTCGTAGCATTAAAAAGTTAAAACTAAAAGAACAAAACTAACTAGGTTAAAAAAAAAAAAAAAAAGCCAGGCTTGAGGGTCTGGGTTTGGGTTGGAAGGGATTTTAAAGACAATTCATTCCAACCCCCTGCTGCCCTTTGCACTATCCCAGGTTGGCCCAAGCATTTATTTATCCAAATAAATAAGAAATATAAAGAAATATAAAGAAAAAAAGTTAAATAAAGTCCAGAGGATTGTTTTAGAGGCAAGCCACAGGGACTTGCAGGCCAAGTGAGGCCCTCGTTGGGGCCCAATTTAGAGTGCAAGGATGGATATTTAACATGCCAATTTAACAGGAGATGTGCCCATCATTCCAGAGAACTTAATGCCAGCTTTATATCCCTTATTAATTGTTCTCAGCCTCAGAAAACTTCCTTCAGGCTTGGTTTTCTCCACAGAAGCTGTCAGTAAAGCACCATTTGATGAAAATAGCACATTGCTCAGCCTTTCTTCCATGTGGCCTGTGACCCTGTGGCTGGAACAATTCAGCTGCAGAAGTTTTCATCATCAACATTTTAAATCCTGCAGTTACCTTTTTATTTTTTTTTCCCCAGAAAAAAAAAGTGGTTTTCGCCAAGAGGACACAAAATATTGGAAAAAAACAAGTTAACAATGTGCTGTGATCTTAGCAGGGGCCTGGGCTGAGAAAAGTCCTGTAAGAGAGATGTCAAAGTCAAATCCAAGCTCCAAATTGATTATTTTAAATTTTAACCTGTGTGAGGTCAGAGTCCTGTGCATCCCTAGAGATCTCCCTGAGATTCGTGCAGGGTTTTGCTCTGATATCCAGCATTTATTATAGCAGACACTCTGGGGGTGGAAAAGCAAAGAGTGACTGAGCAAACACTCAAAAACCTGACTACAGCAAAGGTCTGCCTGTAAAGAAATAACTTTGTACTATTGTTCAGGAGGTAAAGGGGAAAATACAATAATTGATTCATTTTTGGGATGGCAACATGCAATCATCCATGACCCTTATTCAGTCCTGGAAGGAAATAAGCACAACCTCTGGCTAGGGCAGAATATAAATGTTTGAGGAGGGCTGCAAGTGGGAGATCCCTGGGTCAGAGGTGAGACACTCTCTTGAGGGAAAAAAAAAAACAAACAAAAAAACACTCATGAAGAGCTGGAAATGGAGCAAGTTAATTAAAAAAAAATAAAATTAAGGAAAAAATAAAGAAAGAAAGAATGGATTTAGAAGCCCCTGGAGAGCAAAGACCACTTCCTTGGCTAAATGAGCAAGCTGAGGGATCTAAATGCCAAATTTGGATGTGGGGGCTGAGCTGCAGCATTGAGGTGGTGGATGTCTGCTGAAGGCTGCTTGTTTTGAATCTACTGAATTAAACAGAGGGTCCACACTGCAGTGACAGGATGGAAATCATTGCTGTGCCTCCCTCAGCCTCACTGGGAGACAGGCACAAATTACCAGGTGTAAAAATTCCTTTATATCACAGAATTATAGAATGGTTTGGGTTGGAAAGGACCTTAAATATCATTTTGTTCCACCCCCTGCCATGGGCAGGGACACCTCCCACTATCCCAGGTTTCTCCAAACCCTGTCCAACCCAGCCTTGGACATTTCCAGGGATGAAAATGATTATTCTGAAAATTCCCCAGGATTTCATTGGGGGGGAAAAAAATTGTGGCTAATCCTTGGAATCCTGCAGCTCCCAGCAAAAGCCTGCTGCTGGTGCAGGAAAGATACAATGCCCGTAACAAAAGTGGGTGTTTTATCCCAGTGGAGTAGAAATGAGATAAGGCTGGGGGAAAGCCAGCTAATCTGGGTCACCAGATGGGATACAGCACAGCAAAAGGCACAGGAGCCTGAATTCTCTGAATGAGAGCAAAACAAAAGGGCAGAGCCATTTCTAACAGCTCTAATGTTTCTTAACGAGTGGGGATGGCAGAGGAACATCTACAGATGACTTATGTTGGTTTTTAAGCAACAGCTCTTTAGGAGAACAACGTTGTACAGAAGAGAAACACTGCAGGCTATTTTCTATTTCTATTTCTATTTCTATTTCTATTTCTATTTCTATTTCTATTTCTATTTCTATTTCTATTTCTATTTNTTCTATTTCTATTTCTATTATTTCTATTTCTATTTCTATTGTCAGGGCAATAGTAATGAGAACCTTTGGTGTGGAGACCCAGAGAGCTTCCACTGCTCAGCCTGGAGAAGAGAAGGATCCAGGGAGATCTCATTTTGGCCTTCCAGTAGATAAAAACAGTTTACAAATGGGAGGAATGACTTCTTACATGGGTTGATTAATCATGGGACAAAGGGGAATGATTTTAAACTGCCCAGTTTTAATGTGTAGGGCACATCTGTGTTGTTCTAAAACCATTTCTGACGTTGCTTTGTGTCTTTCATTGGGATTTATTCTGCAGGACCGAATAAATTCATATCTTGTTTTGTACCAGCAGCAAAAAGCTGCTTGGTGGCCACTTCACGTGATGGACTCAAGGTCTGTCAGCCTCTGGAGATCAAATAATTGTCAGCTCCTGTGCAAGAAGCATCAAAGCACTGAGAAGGATAAATGCACTGCCTGGGGCTGAGGAGGAGATGGGCCCCTTCCCTGTCAGTAAGGGCTGACGTGAGCATTAATTCTGTTTTTCCATTCTACTTGTCAATGTGTATTTAGGATAATTTTAGAAAAAAAAAATTCTCTAATTATTCCATTCTACTTCTCAAAATCAAAGTGTATTTAGCATTATTTTAGAAAAAAAAAAGTTATAAATAATCCCTAATTATGAGCAACTGGGATAGTGGAAGGTGTCCCAGCTCAAGATGGGACTTCATGGGTCTCTTCAACCCAAACCATTCTGTGATTTTGTGAGAAACAGTAAAAAGTGTTACATCCCCACAAAAAAATCAACTTCCTGAAAACATGAGGGAGATATGAAAGCAGAGAAAAACACCCAAAGAAATTCAAAATTGCTTTCACTTAAGAAAAAGAAGCATTAAAATTATAATGGCTAGATAGAAACACCTCATAGCAAGATCTACAAAATCAAAAGAAAATTAAAAATCAGGATTTAATGTCTGCTTTTAATCAGCTGTGCTGGTTTATGGATCCAGCTCTAATCAGCTGTGCTGGTTTATGGATTCAGCTCATCAGCTCTGTCTCAGCACCATCCTCTGCCAGCCCCTTCCTCCCCCCAGGACTGAAACATCCCAGGGACCTGCTTGCAGGCAAACCCACTGCTTGTCACAGCGTGGGATTCTTGTAATTNAAGAAGCATCAAAGCACTGAGAAGGATAAATGCACTGCCTGGGGCTGAGGAGGAGATGGGCCCCTTCCCTGTCAGTAAGGGCTGATGTGAGCATTAATTCTGTTTTTCCATTCTACTTGTCAATGTGTATTTAGGATAATTTTAGAAAAAAAAAATTCTCTAATTATTCCATTCTACTTCTCAAAATCAAAGTGTATTTAGCATTATTTTAGAAAAAAAAAAGTTATAAATAATCCCTAATTATGAGCAACTGGGATAGTGGAAGGTGTCCCAGCTCAAGATGGGACTTCATGGGTCTCTTCAACCCAAACCATTCTGTGATTTTGTGAGAAACAGTAAAAAGTGTTACATCCCCACAAAAAAATCAACTTCCTGAAAACATGAGGGAGATATGAAAGCAGAGAAAAACACCC
>VZUA01020427.1:0-15057 GCA_013401035.1 Horornis vulcanius | reverse complement strand
GTGGCCCCGGCGCCCGCGCTTCCCGCCGGGGCCGGCCCGCCGCCGACCCCGAGCGCATCCAGCGCCTCCGCAGCCTCATGGTCAACCCGGACCCCGAGCAGGAGGAGGCTGAAGGCAGAAAGACGACGCGGCGGCGGCGGGCACCGCGCAATGTCCTCACCAGGATGCCCCGTAAGGGCGCGGGCAGTGCGGCCCCGGGCTGGGCGGCCGCAGGGAGCCGAGGCTGGGCTGGGGGCGGAGGGTGTGAGGGCCGGGGTCGTGCTGACGTGGATTGAGGGTTGCGGCTGGGGCTGGCGTGGAGTTGCGGTGGAGTTTGGGGGAGTTTGGGGGTGAGGAGAGAGCCATGGCTGGCGGAAGCAGTTGGGTGACAACGCGGTGTGGGTGGGGGAATGATTTAGTTTGATGAGAAATGACTCTTGGGTGCAGAGGCACTGGCATAGGTTACCCAGAGAAGCTGTGGCTGCCCCATCCCTGGAAGTGTCTAAGGCCAGGTTGGATGGGGCATGGAGCAACCTGGTGTAGTGGAAGGTGTCCCTGCACATGGCAGGGGGATTGGAACAAGATGGGCTTTAAGGTTCCTCCCAACCCAGACCATTCCGTGATTCTCTGAAATGGTGTGCAGGAATGAGGAACAGCGTTTCACAGAGCTACTCACGCAGAGATGACACTGACTTTTTTCTGGTGATTGTGTTGTTCTGCTCTGTAAATTGGTTAATTATATACATCCTCTTGGTTTTAAGGAGAAAAAGGATGAGACTCTGCTGCATTCTCGAAAATACTATTTTAAAACAGGACAGACTGAGCTAATCTCAGGGTCATATTTGGGTCAGTCCAGGGTGTAGTTAAACCATAACCGCAGGGTAAATCTGTAACACACTGCTGCTACTTAGTTGCTAAGCGAACACCCTGCGGGCAGGAGTACTGGCATTTCTGGTAACAGGATGGCAGAATAGTGCATTGAGGTGCGAGACAGCTGTGATGTAAATTCATCAGCTATGATGATGATACATATTTCTTGTAAAAATGCTATATATGCAGGCAGGGTAAACATCCCCTAAACATGAAGAGATGCTGCTTGTGTCCCCACACAAGGAATCAAGTGGCATTGCTGTCAAGTGAGATGTAATGTCAGTGGACTTAATTAAAATACTGGGGTTCATTTTGGAATCAAATTATCTTTTCCCCATCCCCTTTTTTTTTTTTTTTTTTCCTAAAAAAGCAAAGTCCAAAATGTTAAATTCTGAATGCCCAAGGCAAAAGCCTTTTTCTTGCTTAGACACTAAAACACAATGTGTTCATTGCTGTAGATGCTGCGTGATCTTAAGGATCACACTTAGTGTCCTGCACAAATGCAGAAGTTCTGTTGGCACAGGATTTACAGAAAACTGACCCTAAATATTGATTTCAGGTCTTAGTAAAAAATATCTCAGTTTGCACTGGTGATGAAAATTGAGGAAAAAAAAAAAAAAAACCCTGTAAAAATTAAGAACGATTAAGTACACATACTTAATACCCATACATCCATGTCTGGACTTCAAAGAAGACTGGCACAACTGATACAGAAAGTGCTATTCAGCAGCCTGGGGTGTTTTTAGAGTGATTTATAGCCAAAATCCCTCTGTAACTGGGGGGATGTCTTCACCACAGGTGTTTGGAACTTGGACTGTGTTGGATCAGTTCAGGAGGAGCTATTTATCATTGCTTTGCATTCACCAAGGGGCAGAGAATTCATGTGCAGGACAGGTGGAAAGGTGTTTGACAGTGTTCTGAGTTATTTCAACTTTTCTCTTGAGGTTTTTCTAATCTTGCTTCTTAATAGAATCTGCCCTGAGGAGGACTTGAACTTACCCAGAGTTTAGATCTTTATTTTCGCCCTTTAGAGGTGCTTTCCTTCTGCTGACAGTAGTTTTTGAGTCATTTTTCAGAGTCTTGGTATTAAGCATGTGCTTATTTTATACAGGTAGGGGTTGAATTTTGAATACCAACTAGGTAACTCTTTTTCCTATCTATTTAAAAATTGTTCATGCAACTTAACAACACAGAAGGCACAGGCAGATTTATTTGTGTGCAGAGCCTGCTCATTGCAGCCCTTGGTGCTTGCAGAGGAGGTGTGTTCCCAAAATAGATGCCTTGTGTTGCTGATTTTATTTTTTCTGAGAATGTCAGGTTGTTGAAGGTTTTTTGGATTATGTGTTCTGCCCTTCTGTTCAGATTAAGCTGGAGATTTGCCATGGAGGAGCTAGAACCTTAAACAGCAAGGAAAAGTGGGCAGAGTGTAGATTTGGTAGAGCTGTGTAGTGTTTTCGTGGGTGCTGAGAGGCAGAGGCATAGTTGGAAATAAGGGCTGGATGTAGAATTCTGTAAAAGGTTGTAGATGGAGTTCCAACTTAAAGGAAATATTGGAACTTAAAATCTTAAAATAAGTCTGGATTTTAAATTATTTTATAAGTTCTCAGAGTTGGTTAGAAAAAATACTGTTTTCTGATTGGAAGCATCAATTTCATATCATGATGGTGTCATCTGTGGTTCCTGTGATGAATCTGACAATCCAGAACATGTTTGTTGTCAGTTCAGCTGAAGGAGACACAGAGGCCCATGGAAAGACCCCCTAAGCAAGGCTGGGAGGTGCAGAGACAGCTTATGCTCTGTGTGAAACCAATTTCCTGCAGTTATCCAGCTGGAGGGGGCTGGCAAGAAGACAATGGATCTCAAAAAATAAATGTGATTAGGTTAATTCAGAGGAAACTGATTTAGATTTCCCTGCTGTGGCCATGAATTACCCTGCAGCCCAGTCCTGCAGATCAGCTGTTTTACACAGTCACTTTACACTCACAGGAAGCATTTTCTGGTGTGCAAATCTTGACTCCACAGTCCCTAAGGCACAAGGTGAGAGATCATCTCTGGCTCACATATTTTATTAATGTGGACAACCATGTGAGATTTTTAGACCCAGTCTTTTCCTTGACTCTTAGTAGGAATTGTACAGCAATCCTGGGGCTATGTTTGCACAAGCAAATGGGTACCAGGGCATGGGTGGAAGTTGTAAATAATATCTACCCCTCTAGATAAGTTACACTTGCAAAGATTTCTGGTGTGCAGACAAGGCTTGTGTGAGCCAGGCAAGCTGTATGTTTTACCAAATTCCTTCACTTTTGCCCCTGGTAAAAGCATAATTGCCCTGGTTTAGCATGGTTTAATTGCTGGCTGTCCTTAGAGTCATTTTATTTCCTTGCAAAGGCTTGTATGACTTTGAAGAATGTTCAGCTGGCTGCTGAAATCTTAACTGAAACAATGCATTTTCATCAATTTAAACTGGTCCAGTTTAGTAAGTTGAAGGATTTTGAGTCATTCATTGTTTCAGAAATCCCCTTGTAAAGAAAAAGAACAAATCTGCTACAATTCTTTATTCGCAGCTCATAACTAATCTGAGGTAGCCTTAACCAGGCTTTTGTCTTTTCTGTGGAACTAACTCTGCCCCCATGAGCTTTCTGTTCCCTCTCAACCACTTTTATTTACAGTTTGAATTACTTGGCATGTTTTTGAAACGTAGCAAAAAGATTTTCAGCTAAGGCTGATTTGGCTGTGGGCTATGTAAAGCAAAACCATCATATTTTCTGAAGTCTTGGCTCTCCCCATTGTAAGAAGAGTTTTGGTGGTCTGGTGATGGCAACCACAGTGTGTTACAGTGCTTGGGGCTTCTTCATTGCTATTGTTGTATTGTGGCACAAGTATTGTGCCAAGCTCTGCCATGCTTGTACATAGAGTGGATTTCTACATGGTTTTTAAATAGGCAGATACTGAAAAGAGAGGTTTTACAAGAATATGTAGTGACAGGAAAAGCAGGAATGGCTTCAAACTGAAAAAAAGTAGGATTAGGTTAGGTATGAGAGAGCNCATAGAGTGGATTTCTACATGGTTTTTAAATAGGCAGATACTGAAAAGAGAGGTTTTACAAGAATATGTAGTGACAGGAAAAGCAGGAATGGCTTCAAACTGAAAAAGAGTAGTATAAGATTAGGTATGAGAGAGCAGTTCTTGGCTGTGAGGGTGGTGAGGCCTGGCACTGGTTGACCCAGTCCTGGAAGTGTTCAAGGCCAGGCTTGATGGGGCTCTGAGCAACCTTGGTCTAGTGGAAGCTCTCCCTGTCTGCAGCAGAGAGTTGAAGGAAGATGATCTTCAATCAGTCTTTCCAACTCAGGCCATTCTATGATTTATGTATTTTGGTGAAGATTTGTGATGTTCTCTTTCTGTTCTAGTGCATGAAGGCAGTCCACTGGGGGAACTTCATCGCTGCATCCGAGATGGTGTCAGAATCAATGTCCACATCCGCACTTTCAAAGGGCTTCGTGGAGTCTGCACAGGGTTTTTGGTTGCATTTGACAAATTCTGGAATATGGTAATTATTGTTCCATCCTTTGATTTGTAACTGTTATATTGAAAACTTGAAATTTGCAACAGGCTTTAGCAAATGACGTGTGGAGAAGGTTAATGTGGTTTTGTGGTTCCCAAACTAATTTGCTCTGGTACCAAGTGCTGGGTTTCAGACTTAAACAGTACTTGGTGTTGGATCTGGGAGGTGCCCAACTGTCTTACAGAGGTTTTAGGTGAGAGAAAAGCTTTGAAGATTTCCCAGCATCTTCAGGGTTTTGTATAAGAACACGGGAAGGTGGAATATGAAGAATGTCAGAAGCTTCCAGAGCTTTCTCTACAAAACCCAGTCTTTCTGTAGTGGTGGGTGCTTCTCTGATTTCTTTCACTAACATCACTGCGCTGTCAGTGACAAAAGCTTTTCCCTGTTTTCTACCTTGTGAAGATCTTAAAGACAGTAGATAGAAAAGCAGCTATTAGATATCTGTGAGCCTGGAGGTGTGAAAAGTTTGGAAGTGGGGAGGAAGGAAGGATTTTGCAGGCAAGGATCACAGAGATTTTGCAAGTAGTGCAGAATGGACTTTGCTGTTGCTTTTATACCTCAGTACAATTTAGATAATTAACAAACCAGCTCCAAAGCACAGCTTGTTCCTGGAATGGATTTTCTCTCAGAACATAATTTCATAATGCTTTGACACAAAGCTGGTCCAAAGCTGCTTCATGCTTTCTTTTAATTTCAATCTTTCCATTTCTTTTATCTTTTTTTAGGCCCTGACAGATGTGGATGAGACTTACAGGAAACCAGTAATGGGCAAAGCCTTCTATGCAGAACCTCAGCTCTCACTGACCCGAGTAGGTAACATCTCCTGTTTTCTTTCTTATTAACATCTCCTTTTTCAAAATAATAAAAGGGGACCATTGATTTGGAGCTCATGTTTACATTTGAAATATTTTACCTCCTTTTTTATGGATGACTCTAAAATAACTTGAACTTAGAAAAAGAAATAACCAAAATGTTTTCTGATCTTTCTGAAAGTACTTTAGTAGTTCAGTGTTACTAAAGCTCCACTTTAGAATCAGATCAGAGTTGCTGCCACTGCTTAAGGTAACAGGCTGAGCTTCTAGAAGCTTACTCTGTGGATTTGGATGTGGGATTTGTTGTGTGTTTTTTGCACCTGTGACTGATCAGGTCCATGTTTGTCTTGCCAGAGAATGTGGCAGTGCATTCCTCTGGTACTGAAGTTCCTCATGGCACAGTCTGTTTCTGCAGCCAGAGAAACAACACAGCTCTTTGGTCACTCGAGCTTCCAGTCTGGGTACTGTGAAGCCCAAGATCTCCAAAGGCCTCCACTCTCTAGGATCCAGCTGCAAATAGAGTTGTTTACCACACTGACAACTGAAGAGATGATAGATGAACTTCTGAACAATGAAGGGAAAAAAAATGTGACAGGGCAGTGCCCATTGAATGACAACAGCTCCAGGCCTTTTGAACATCAGAGAAGCATCACAAAAACATTTGAACTGTTTCATTGTGAGGAGTTTGCTTTCAAATTCCTGCCATTTAAATCTGTTTTCTGATAGATCCCACCCTTCCTTTTTTTAAAGATTAGTTAAAAATAATCAAGTTGTCATTGTTCCTTTAGCTCACTCTCACAGGCACTGGCGTTCCATCCTGTTGCTGGGAAGAGAGAGGCTAACCAAAAATCTCATTTGTCATTATTTCATAAAAGCTTGTCTGCTGCCAGAGTAAAAGCGATTTCTTTTCCACTTTCAGCACCATGTATTCTTAGATTAATGAGTTCATACAGTGCTTTGGGTCTGTTCCTGTAGCTTTTATTATTTTTCTGTTGTTTGTGGTCTGCTCACCTCCCAGAATACCCACACATCATCTTTTAGTTGGTTTTGGGGAGCACAAAAGATCCCTCAGTTTTTCAGTGTACAGACTTTGCTAATGGAGGCCCCTTATCTTAGGGATTCATGACACAAGGATGGAAATCTCTCCAAAACTGTCTGACAATATTAAAAGAACATGGGGGAAAGTGAGCTGTAGGAGCAACTTGGTATCTCTGTTTCTCCTGACCATAATTAAAGGCTACCACACAGCAGTGTTGCTCCGCAAATTAAATTCCTTGGTGCTCACATTAAGACAGTCATGACCATGCAAGAGACTCATTCACTTGTCACTGTTTGACTGTGGTAAGCAAATATGGTCTTTATTGCTCTTTATTGCTGGTGGAGATTTGTCACTGTGTCTTGTGAGCTGCTTGGGGGGTCGTACATGAAAATACAATGTAGAAGTGTGGAACAAGTGGCCTCTCTTGTTTTACGAGTGTGGTCATAGATACAACTGTGCTTTTACAGCTGTTTGACAGACTCAAGCTGCAGGAATCCTCGGGGAAGAAGGGAGCTGACTCAAAGACTGTCTCAGAGGAGCTGGCCCTGACAAATGACTCTCAGACGCTGAGTTTGAAAGTTGGATCTGGACGAGGCAGGGCAGAAGAGGAGCGTGAGAGGCAGAAACACTTGGGCAGAGCTGGAGAGAAGAAGACCCCAGGTGACAGAAGTGAAGCTGATGTGGGCAGCAGGACTGCCCACACAGAGGGGGCCACTGCTGGTGGGGCCCGAGCGAGGAGCCAGTCCCGGAGGAGGAGGCGGCCCAAGGTGGATTATCAGCAGGTGTTCACACGCCACATAAACCAGATCTTTATTCGAGGAGAGAATGTCTTGCTTGTCCATTTAGCACATTGACTTGGCTGAGCCTTTGTCAGCGTATTTATCTGATAGCATGACTTGCTGCTGCAGCTCCCATTGCTATTTAGAGTTGTCATTGGGTAGGATGGTACCGTGGCTGGTTTCCCATTGCCACCACAAGGTAGGGGAAAGAATTGTAACCTGAGCATCCTGGGCTTGATGCCAAAGCAGCCTCCTTAGATCCCTGTTGGGGGTCTCAGGAGAAGGTCAGCAATGCAGCTGTTTCCCTGATAGGAGGGAGTTAAGCACAGATCCCACTGTTTCTTACAAAGAGGCTAAATGGAGAGGGTTGTAAGAGAATTTTGGTGTGCTCTGTTACAGGAGCTGCTTGTGGCACACATTTAAGGATAAGATCTGGACCTGCAATAAATCAGAAATGCTCTTTTGCACATTCTGAGTAATATCAAGAGGAAATTGCTAATGAAACTGAGAGTTTATCTGCTGCTGTTACATGGATGTCCTCTTTTCCAGACATAATTCTGGCAGTCATTTTGAAATAGTTTATAAAACATGGGAGTCACATCCTGCTGATGGCTACTGGCCTCTGCCATAGTTAGCTCTGTAATGCCCTGTGTGATAGAAAACCTCTTAATTGGAAACTGCTCTTTTAATATGGGTGATGGCAGGATTGTAACTTATTTCCAGTATCAAAGCTTGGGCTCTCTCTGTAATGCTTTGCTTTGGCCCTATGTCACCAGCAAGCAGATGATGTAGCTGATCCAGAGACCTCCCTGTTTGGAGTTTATCTGTGGGTGAAGATGGAAAACTATACTTTTATATTTCACCCACTTGCTACTTAGTGTAACAGTGAAGCTGGCAAAGATTGAGTTTTTCTCAGGTGTGTTTGTGCTGAGCACACCTCTCCTGTATTTAAACATCCTCCAGGCTCCCTCTATTGAAACCAGAGCTCCTGTTCTCATGGAGCAGGAATCTTCATGGGTCTTTCCTGTCCATGTGAGGGATGCATCACCTAATTGCATTTGAGCTTTGGAGATGTGCCTGAAAAAGTTTTGAAGTATAGAAGTCAAACTCAACTCATCAGTGTTTCATTTTAGCAAGGCTGTTGAATTATTGCAGGTCAGGCCAGGGTTCCATGAGTATCAACTGCTTTCCAAAAAACCTACCTGCAGAAGTTTGAGGGTAAATGAAGCTGTTCCATTGTGTAGCCTGTTCCCTTTGTTGTCAAAGGAGATTTCATGCTGCTATTCTGTATTCATTTCAACTGCCTTGTGCTTTGCAGCAGCTCTGTGTGTTTAAGCTGAAGTTGGGAAATTGCTTTATAGCAGGACTTACATTGCGTATAGATGCCCTGAGTTCTCAAATTGAGTGGCTGTACTGTGGGTGACATAGATTTCTGTTGCTGCAGATGCAGCATTCTGCTTGCTTGGTCGTTAGGGATATGTCTGGTGTTTGGGTGAATCACAGAAATCATTTAGCAGGCATTCTGGACACACAAAGCAGCTGTTTGCCTCTGGGGGAGCTTGAAACTTATGTCAACATTTCACATGACATGGGGCTTGATGAGCTCAGCCACTGAGCTCAAAGCCAAGTTCAGCCTGGGACAGAATAAAAAGTACTGTTGAGGCAAAATAGTTTCATCAAGGGTAAAAAAGAAAAGAAAAAAAATTAAATACTCTCTACACCTTCTTCCGAAACATTGCTTTACTGCTGTAATCCCATCCCTCTGTGAACTGAGACTAGGCACTGAAAAGATTCTTCTCATGGAGGTTCTTGTTTCCCCTTCCTTCCTTACTGTTTGTGTTCATGTGCTCTGCAGTTTTTCCTTATATTTCTTCTTTTTCTTTTTATTTTTTTTTTTTTCCCCTTTCTTCTGTCAGTTCTTTGTCTCCTCAGGACATTCTAAACTCTGGTTTACAAAGACTGTTCTTGTTGTCCTGGCTTTCTGCACCCTTTCCTGATTGGTTTTCTATGTACTAACCAGAACCCTCACAAATTACTAGAAACATGTGAAGCTAGAAACAAGGTGCTTATCTCTGTTTCTGACTTCCCAGCAGCCTTTATTGCAAATGAATATTTTCTTTCTTACATTTTGGTTGTGGGGATTTCCCTCTCTGTTTTCTGGCAGCTTTGTTTTTATTTCAGCTGCTTGGGAGGACTCCTCTCTGCTTTTTCTGTTAGTACCAAAGGCCACTGCTTTTGACCTCTCATCTTTCCTTCATATTTGACCAAAGGGTGTCAGATCACCCTCAGGCAGATATACAGTGACAGCTCATTGAATTCTTGCTTTCCTTCACCTCATATTCTTAATTCTGCCTAGTTTATGCTTTGTGGATTAACTAAGATGCAACTACTATGAATTCTTTGTGGCTATGCTGCCCTTCCTTGTCAATTGACACTTCCCCAAGTTCTCAGTTGCTGCTGGAAGTCTCAGTGTTTCCTTTCATAATGGGTTTTTCCCTGAAACCTTACAGATGTTTGTTGCTTCACATCTACGAGTTTCTTTGTTTACATTTTATGAAAAATGTTGGTGCTTAGACTTAAGTTTGTGCCTTGATTTTTATATCATCCCTGACCTGTTCTTCCAGAATCATCACCTTGGTGAGCAAACCTGGTTAAGGATTATAGTTTACCTGCTTATTTTGCACTACCTCATTGTTAAAATGTTCCTCCTCTTATCTGTGAAACTGGTTTAACTGCTCTCTTCCAATTTAGATTTAATTATTTGTTGGTTCATTTGTTTCCTACTCTCCTGTCCACCTTTCTCATTATTTCCAAGCTGCTTCCTAATACTGCTGCTTCCTCTTCTACAACTTCAGATCTTCCAAAATCCTTTTCCCAGTTTTTCTGGCATTGTATATTTTTAAACTGCATTATTAAAATGCTATCTTACGGATTTTGTCTCTTTCAAGCATCATGATTGTGATGAAACAGGTGATCCTGTAGGTGTGTTGTCACTTGCTTGTTCAATACTTCAGATAATGTGGCTCTTTAAATAAAATTGAATGTCATATTCTGAAATGGGTTCTTCTACCTCACTGAAGCATTCTCCTAAATCTGTTAAAAAAAGAAGAAAAAGAAAACAACCTTTGGAAACAAATGAGCTTTGGTTTTCAGTGTTTTTTAAAATTATTTCTGGTTGTTTCTTTCTATGGTTTTCCTTTTCCAAACTCAACATGATTTTTTTTTTTGTTCAAAAGGTTTTTTTCTCCCAGTCCTTCCTCTCTTGCTGCAGTGGTGCTTTGAGTACAGACACACCAAAATCTTTGTGCTAAGGAATGAAGAGTAAGAAACAGAGAGCAGTGAAACAGAGAACATGAGAGTGAAAAAGCTTTGGGCAGATATGAAAACCTCCCTGGAAAGGATCCACAGGTTGCCACCTGTCCTGTATTTTTAGGACTTTGCTCAGTCTGGTGCTCAGCAGTGGTTCTTCAGGTGTGTTTGGGGTGAAGTACCCAGTTACTGCAGGGAGCAGTTTTCTGCAATAACTTCAAAGAAGCTTTGGGATAATTCGAGAAAGTTTTAAAATTATTTCTTATTTCTCAGATTATTTCTTAGGAAATATTTTTGATCAAGTGTTTCATTTTTCTCAAACACTTCTTAGGCTGTGTAATAGAAAAGGTAAGGGCAAAAGAGGAAAAAAAAGCTTATAAAAAAGTGTGGGTTTGGTTCTTTCTCTCAACTGACTTGTCCAGCTTGTTAATTGCCTGGAAGGTTTATTTTTCTGACCTAGAGTGAAGTACTTAGCATGTCCTCTGCAGGTGATTTACTGAATTAATCAGTGAACGCTGTTTTCAATCTGCTCCTTCTCCTTCAGGTTTGGATGCATTGTTTCTCTTGCAGCATTCCCTCAGCAGGAACAGGCCTGAGTGCCCACTGGTTCTTACCCTGCTCTAAGGAATGTTACCCCATCCAGTTTTGAATCCAGAGACCCGGTGTGCAGGATAAAAAGAGGCAGAGAAAAAAGGTGTGTAATTTTTATTGAATTTGACATTCTGTCCAACATTCTGCCCACACTCACCCGTTCTGTTTCTTACTGGCACTGACCTAAGTAAGACAGGTGGAAATGGTTTCATCCAGAATCTTGAAGGAAAATGGAGCAGGGACAGCAGACTGAAAACAATGAGTTTATGAAGATGTTTATCTCCAGGTAAACTTCCTGTCTTTGATTAAAAAGATCAGAGTTACAAGCACCAACTTACACTGCAAGCTCTGCCACTGGATAAAATTGGAAGGCACAGTCCTGCACCTTTTCAGAGGTGATGCAGTGATTCCCTCAGCCAGGATGGCTCTTGCCTGAGAAGCTGCTCAGGTATGCCAATGTCTGCCTCAGAGCATAACTGCAAATACTGCCAGTTAATATCAGGATATTTCCTCTCCTGCCTGCACTGCCAAGTGTAAAATATGAATGCTGAGGTCTGCAGCATCTGCAGCCCAAAACTACTTCAGTTCATGCTTTTGCTTCTTGACATTGGCTTAAAAAATTCAAGTTTCTACTAATAGCAATCCTAAGACAGTCTGTTAGAACATTAGGAAAGGCTGCTGCTGGCTAGAAATAGTATTGGAAAAGTAAGATTTTACAGAATTTTTGAAATTCTGATGGTAATTAAAGTATTGCAAACCAGGAAAGCCTGAAAGAGTTGGGATTGTTCAGCCTGGAGATGAGAAACTTTACGGTGACCTAATTGCAGCCTTCAAGTACCTGAAGGGAGCTTACAAGAAAGATGGAGAGAGACTATTGATAAAGGGCTTGGAGTGCCAGGACAAGGGGGAATGGCTTCACACCGACAGAGAGTAGCATTAGATGGGGTATTAGACAAAGGAGGGGAGAGGAATGACTCAGGTGGTGATAACTCCTTGACATGGGCACAGTCCTGCCAGCACTGGGCAGCTGGGCTCTGTAGATGAAGGGGAGGATGCTGAGCCAGCTCTTGAGTGTAGCCTCCCTTATCCTGTGAGCCTTTCACAGCACCTGAGCTGCCCCTGGAATCTCTGCCAGGCTCCACCCCTAATCACTGACATGTTTGATCCTGCTTCTTAACATTTTGCAGAGGAAACCCCATGGGAGAAAAAGGAAGTAAGCAAATTTGCCCTTTTTTGGTGGGAAAACCCTTTTGGTTTTCCTTGTTGGCTTCCTGGGGTGTAGGAGAAATGACTACTCTAATGGGGATAAAGCTGAGATGCTTCTCTCATGATGTTTACAAGTCCTTTCAGATGTCACTGTAAGTGCTCTTGCTCTTAGCTGGTGGAAGTGAAGGCCTGTTAGGGAAGGAAAATGCTTCCTGATGTTCCTGGATAACTCTCTTGTTAGCTTCCAGGTTTCTGGTGTACACCTGGATGACTTTGTTGAGAAAAAATTAGTACACCTGAGACTTTCAGTCAGTCTTGTATTCATTCAGAGTGAAAAGTAGTTTGATCAGTTTGTGTGAAAATATATCCATCCTTTTTTCCTCTCAAAAGATCAGTGCTCTCCCTCAGGAAAGAAATGAAAGCTGCTCCTGTAGCAATTGCTTCTGATTTCTTCTGCTTCAGAGCAAAGTGTAGCTGTGCCAAGGTGTCTGCAGCTGACAAATTATTCTGAGAGGACGAGATGAGAGAAGTGCTTGGTTTCCCTAAAACTAAAATGGGCATTACAAGGGCAGCAGATGGGTTGACCTCTTTCCAAGTGGTGCACACACCCACTGTAGTTGCAGGGGTTGGGGCTTGTTCACCGATCAGTCACCTGTAAAACTTCCTTAGGGAGCCGCAGAGGAGCAGCATGAGCCACCAGACTGACGTGGGATTGGAAGTCAGGGGCTGACAAATTCTGCTCTCTTCACTGCCTCTTGCTCACTGAATGGCCTTGGCAAGTCACTTCCACCCCTCTCCCTGCTGCTCCACAGCTGTAACACATCCAAGAGCACTCCTTGCCTGTCCTGCCAGGAGCTGGGGAAGTGGTAAGTGCTATACAAGTGCCAAGAGTTATCAAAACTCTCTGTCAGGTAATGCAGGTACATCGACCCTCTGCCCTCTCCAGGCTCATGACTGTTAGTTAACCTCACCTTGGCACACAAAAACCACGTGGGGAATCAGGTACAAAAACACTCTTCAGTCTTGAAATCACTGACGTCTTCAAGGTCACGTTTGGTGACTTCAATATCTGTTTCACAGCTGCAGTTCCATGTTTGGGTCAGATGGTGATAAATGAGGGTGTAACTTGTTGGTAATTCCTTCTCTGTCTTCCTAAATATTTTGTTTCTTAGGAAGCTGATGCTGCTATGAACATACTGGATAATACTGAATTTGCAATATTCCGCTTTCCAGATATAAATGTTTATATTTAAAATTGCTAAGACTGCAATGCAATAAATATATCCATGTAACAGTTTGCCTCAAAGCATGATTTTTTTTTTTTGTGCTCTACCAATACAGTGATGTGTATTGTGTCAGTGAAGGAGCTGGGACTGCTGTGGTTAGGACAGATGCTGGATGTGGAGACCCCCAGGTGTGAATAAAGCACTGCTATCTAGTCACATAACTGGGTCAAACCAGTCATTTGTGTGTTCAAAAGGGCATTAATCTACAAAATAACAATACCACAATACTTGTCTTTTAGAGATGCTGAAGGGAAGTCAATTTCATGTTGATAAATGTGGCCACCAGTTGTCTGTTACCTTAGTGTGTGGTCTTCACAATGCTATCAGGAGATGGTTTTCCAGGAACTGGGGAGGCCCAGAGCCAGCATCCAAGCTTCTCCTCCAGTGTGTGCATAGCTACTGGGGAACCTGACTTCCAGGAACATTTCTAATCCCATGGTAAGTGATGCTGATACATTTGGATCAGAGATGTCTTTTTAGGGAGAAATTCTTCCTTGTGAGGGTGAGGAGGCCCTGGCACAGTTGCCCAGAGGAGCTGTGGCTGCCCCATCCCTGGGAGTGTCCAAGGCCAGGTTGGAGATGGCTTGAAACAACCTGGGCTAGTGGAAGATGCCCCTGCGCTTGCTAGAAGGAGTAATTCCCATTGCAACCAGGGAACTGCGGGATCAACAGGTGCTCCCTTTCTGTGCAGGGACCCTGCTCCCGGGAAGCCCACCCCAGGCAAGAGGCAGAGGCTGGAGGGATGCTCCCACTCTGGAGGGGCCCCCTCTCTGGGAAGGGATGGTGGAGATTTTCAGGGCTCTGGTTGTCTCCTTTCCATGGGCACTAAATGCTCCAGAAAGTTTGTCCAAACACTCCCCTGTGTGCTACAGCCCTTCAGGTTTCTCTTCGTTGCACTGGAAATCTCAGCCAGAGCCTCTCCCTAGGTCCGAGCAGCGCAGCCGTGGGAGCGCCAGGCGGGATCTAACGTGCAGGAATCTCCTGATGCTCCCGCCGGGAAAAACGGGAGATTCGGGCTCACCGGAGGTACCCCCAGCCGTGCGGTGTGGGGGTTGCGGGGACGGGCCGGGCCCTTCCCGGTCCTGATCCCGATCCCGATCCCGCTTCCTCCCCGCTCCAGGCCTGGAGCAGCCGCGGCGCCGCCGGGCCCGCGCCCCGCCAGGGGGCAGCAGCGGGCAGGGAAACCCCGCGGCGGCCGTGAGGGGACGGAGGGGCCGGAGGGGCCGGAGCGGCAGCGGCACCGCCAACACCGCCCTGGGAGCCGCTCCTGGAGGGACCGCCTGTGTCCCTGTGTGTCCCTGTGTGTGTCTCCTATGTTTCACAGGGCCCAGGTCAGGCCCCGGGTGCTGCTTCTCCCCGCCGTGTGAGCAGTGTTTGCACAGCATCATCTCTCCCTTCGCAGCAGGCCAAAGTTCCCCCCTCAAAACAGCCGTCCTGGAGTGGTGGCATGGCTGGAGTCACTGGGACAGAGCCCTCATGCAGTCACAGAATCACTGAGGTTGGAAAAGACCTCCAGGATCATCGAGCCCAACCTGTGACTGATGCCCACCTTGACAGCTAGACCAGAGCATGGAGTGCCATATCTGTCATTCCTTGTACATCTCCAGGGACAGTGACTCCACCA
>VZUA01020423.1:0-15034 GCA_013401035.1 Horornis vulcanius | reverse complement strand
ATATATAGTCATCATATGCTGCTTTTCTAATTGTTCTAGATGGAAACATTATGGTTCTTTTTATTTAGAGAAGAGCTTTGTAGTTTCTCATGATTCCCAGTGCTAAGTTTGCCCATCTCATTGCTATCTAATGCTGTTCTTTGTAGACAGCTTTTTAAATACACTGGTCACATCAGCAGTGTGTCCTGCAATAATTTTCCAAGGGATTTTAAGTACTTTGCTTTATAAATATAAAGAATTGTATTTAACCACATAGCAGAGGGGGAAAGAATATAGTAACATGGACTTTGGGATAATAAAGGCTAAATGAGAATGCCCGTGAAAGGAATGAGAAGGGCACAGATCTGTCAGTCTCTGCCCTGTACTTTGACTCTACTCCTTAACTCTTGGTGAGTCATTTACCAGACTGAAAAATGTTTAGAGGTGGGAAAACACATTACCCAATACCCAAGAGTAAGTTTGGTGTGTGTACAAACAATATATCCAGTTGTTTTTCATTTACTGTTAACATTATAGAGGAACCTGGTACTTATTTGGATGTTCTTGTAGTGATTACTGAACTACATAAATCAAATTACAAATGTTGAAATAATTTTTCATAGCAATGCTGGATCAAAGGCAGATTGAAGAACAGAACAAAGAAGTTGAGAAAAACTTAGAAGAAGAAAGGAAAGCAAGAGAAGAAAGGAGAGAGAAAGAACAACAGGAAGCTTTGGAAAGCAAGCAAAAAGAAGTGGAAAAGCTTAACAAAGAGGAGGTAATTTAATTTTCTGACAGTAATGCAGCTTTGTAGTGCCTTGCATTTTAGGATTGTTATATGTGTTACTTGGTTAAAAGTAGATTTTTATTCCATGAAGTGAAAGTAGTAGAGGCTAAGTTATTTTACGTACTTTTGTGATATAGCAGAGTCTCACTAGAGTGTCTCCTTATGCCAAGTGACTTTTTCACTGGAAACAGATGCCTTTCCTTCCCTGCTTCATGTAACTGGAAGCTACAGTTTTATGGCCACTGTCACCATGCTGTTAGAACAAGCTGAACATTTGCTGTCTCTGTGGTGTGGCCACTGCAGGTGGGACACCACCAGAACGTGTTAATGTCCATCTGTTCATTAGCCTCTGTCAGGGTGTCCAGAGTACTCTGGGAAGCACAGGGTATAAGGAGACCTTGAGTTTGCTTAAATCCCTTTGAGCTTACACTTTGTGTTTAGTGTTCTGGATTTTAGGTCCTGTTTAATGCTGTTCAGACTGGTGTATTTTACTGAGTTGAACATAAAATCCTGCATGTATTGTAGATAGTAAGGTATAAATGTATTTTTCTAATCAGTATTAATGTTTATTTTTCTGTCTTAAAGTATATCCAAGACTCGATGAAAACAGATGAAGAAATAGAAGATAAAGAGGGAATAAAATCTGAGCACAGTAACACTGCTGCTGAAAATAATGTAAAGGATCCTCCTTCCAATCCATTAGAAAAATACATGAGAATAATTCAGCAGAGCAGAGAGCAGGAACTGGCAAACAAGGTGATCATTCTCAAAACATGGTCCCAAAAATATTATTGACCAAATTTGTGTCTTGCTAGGCATGCTTAGAATGAAAACAATATTCACTTTTTTTCTTCATTTATAAACTTTATGAAATAACCTGCAGAGCAGAGTGTTTGGATTTGTATTGGAAAATGTGATGATCCGAAAGAAAAAACTCTGAAAACTTTTTTGTAGGGGTTGCTGGTGTCCTCTGGTGGGGGGTTTGTTAGTTTGTTTTCTAAGGTACTAGGACAGTATTTAAATGTCCTCAGTTTTTAGCTTAAACTGCATTTAAATACAGTTTGAACCTACACATCAGGTTGTGTTCCTCTAACACAACAGAGTTTATTCTGGCAAAATGGAAAATCGGACTTTTAAAGAAGAGATATGGGTGGACATTACTTCAGTGAAGGAATGCTTTTGTTCAGACATGATCCCAGTCTAAATTTCCATAGTGTTACTATTCTAAATCCAATGTAGCATTTGTAGAAATAGGGTTGATCCTTCAGAAAAATTTTATTTTCGGTTATGGGCCTTAAAAATACAGATACTATTATTAGGTCACTTTGACTTAAGAATTGGTTGGAGAAAGTGTATTTTCCTCTTGGTTATCAGGATTCCAAAAAGGAAGAAACAAGAGAAGTGTCACCTTCAGAAGGACTTCTGTCTACTGAAAATGATGACAGGTAAGGCTCATGTATTAATCACTTATTATGCTGCATATTAAAAAATAATTAATAATAATTCTAAATTAATATATAGTTTTAATCGTTTTAGTATTAATTATGTTAAGAGACATCTGCCTCCTTAGAACCCAAAATAAATTAGTAATCAAAAGCAGTTGTGTCGGAAAAATTGAGGTTCTTTCCAATTCCTGTACATGCATGTTAAGCACTGTATGGAGCTCACATCTGAGAGCTGCACTCAGTGACCTGTTTCAGTAGTTGTGGCACTCACAACCTTTTATCTGCAACTGAGCAGCATCCAACCTCCTGCACAGAGAGCTGGGGTTTGAGGGATTGTTCTTGGGTGATGACTCCCTGGGTGAAGGTTTGTCTGGGCTGCACCTCACCCACAGTCTGTTCCCAGCTTTGATTTTTCAGTACCATCGTGGACTTCTAAGACACTTTATTCAGAGATTTTGTCTGCCTGCACTGAGTTACAACAACCCAGGCATTTCCTCTGGTTCTCTCTAGGCATTGATAAATACAGATATCTGTTTTAGTTGCTTGCAAGAGAAAAACCAAACAATCCTCCTCCAAATCTTTCAGTTTATTCAAAGATGTAGAATTGAAAATAAGCAAAAGATATGGAGCAGTTAGAAAAAAAACCCATAAAGGCTCACCATAACCATAGTAATGATTCACTATTAGCTGTGCTGTTAAACATAACAGACCCTACCCTGCTGCTCCTGAATTGGCACCACTTGTGTTGTTTTCACTGGCTGAGCACTACAGAAGGTAGTTCTGCTTTTTGGGATACAGGTGGTGGCTTTCAGCTAACAAAGGCTCAAATCCTCCTCCTTTAGGGCTGGTTTTATTGCCAGCAGTTCACTGAAACAGCAAGAGAATTGCAGCAAAGGCAGTCTCTTAACTCCTATTTTAAAATGTGTATTAAGATAAACTACATTGGACTCATACACTTTCTTTTCCTCCCTCCTATAATCAATATAGTGTTGCTGACATTTCTAATGGAGACGTGGATGAAAGCTTCTGGTGAACAATAGCTACTGATTTTTTAATTTTTATTGTTATTATGGGAAAGATATTTTTAAAGTAACTTTGTGCTTGTAATAAATGTTTGGCACCAACACTGCAGGCTGTGTAATTATAAATTAATAAAGCTGATTTTGATCTGTTTCATCACTTCAGTCATTGACTTCAAACAGGGAGTCCTGATGTGTTACTAATCCAGGAGGAGGCCCTTGGGTGGGGTGAGAGAAAGAACAAAGCAGGGAACAGAAACTGATCAGTGTGTTTGGGTAGATTTGTGTTCGCACTGAATTCCTCTAAACTTTGCCAACCCTCGCCCCCCAAACCCCTTCTCCAAATGGTTCAGAGTGTGGGTAAAAGGAACAAAAATTTCCCTCATCATCACCTGCTTTTAAAGGTGTGCCATGGGGGCACTTGGCTCACACAGAGCGAGTGTTGTGACCGACCCAAACTAAGGTGTCCCTTCTGCTGCATGGCAGGGGCAGGAGCCATTTTCAAAAGCAGCCCCTCTCACATATCACCTCATTGGTATTAACCAGCCCAGAATGGAGAGATTAAAATAAAAATGCTATTTAACTCATCTTTATTTAAGCTTTGTATTTTGTAGGTAGATGATAGGCAAGATCATTAAACTTTATTTACAGTATAAAATACAGTAGTTTTTATCAATGAAGTAATTTTGGGTGGCAGCATATATTACAACTTGCACTGCATTTGAGGCTGCTCATTTTGACCTAACTACAAGAACATGAAGCCAAGTTTGACAGAATTTAGGGGCAAAAAACAAAGTTCTGTCTTGAATTCACTGGATGTTTAAACACAACGTACCGAAACCATGACGGATACAAACTTTGCTTTTTGAAATGAAGCTAAAATGTGACGTGGTGGTTACTCTAATTTTGCATGCTGCTCTTAATTTGCTGTTGCAGCCACTCTGGCCTTTACAGAGCTTCTGAGTGACTGCTCCTGTTGGATGGTGGGAAGGGGTAGTGCTTGTTGCATTATGCTGGCCTGGAACAACTACCACTACTGCATGCTGCACACAGCTGCTGCAGCAGCTGCACCTGCAGGGCAGCCCTGCCCCATGCAGGAGGGCAGGGAGCTCTGGAACAGAACGTGTTTTACCTCAGAGACATAAAGCCTAGAGATGCACTGCCATGAAGTAGCTGTAGGTCTGGGTTCAAATAAGCATACACAAGTGTTGTCTATTATCTACAAATATTTATTTTAACACTTGGATGTAACTACAGGAAGCCCTTGGCACTGATAGAAAATATTGATTCACTGTTAGGTTACAAAAATTTATACATAGCAAAATTTAATGCTCTTTACATAAAAATATTAGACTACTTAAACAAAACTTCAAAAACTCCCAGTAATAGCTACACTGAATTAGAAAAGAATTAGGCTTTAAGACACTGCCTCCATTATTACCCTTATGCAAACACTGGGCTAGAACATCACCTGCATTGCTGTAGAAATGTCTCCTTCATGCAACAGGTAAGAACATACACTAGGCTATTTTGTCATATTTGCTCTACATCAATCAACTTTGCCCCTTTTTTGAAACTGTCAAATTAGACTTCAATACTTAACAAAAGAAATTATATTTGATGTTAATACCCCCTCAAAAATGCCTTTTCTCTTAATACTGATTTGAAGGAATTTGTGCTTCCTTTGATGTATATTCAGCAAACAATCAAAACTACCAAACCACACATCAGCTTAGCAGGGGTATGACTTGAATATTTAATTTTTTCAAATGAATGATGTATTTTTACTTTTCCCCCCCAACATTTATATATATATATATATATCATATAGAACAAACACCAAATATACCATCACTAATACTCAAGATATCACTGAATGCTTCTGAAAAAAAAACATTAATTAGAAGGCAGACTTCTATGGGAAATGACTTTAAAATGGCACCAGTTTGTTTGTTGTTTGTTTTTTTCTGAACACCACGTTTTCTTAGTGTGCTAATTAATTTGTAAAAAGGAAAACACATAAGCACTGACTATAAATTTGCTAAGCACCAAGATAGAGAAAGGTGGACATCCTGTATTATTTTTATGGCTGCAAATTTTATTGTTTGTGTAAAACTCTGCAAACTTTCTCATCCGCTCATTTGGAATAGTCAGATCTGTGTCATTTTAATAAGGTAACACTTTCACTTACTTAAAATGTAGGATAATGGTCTCCTGCCATTATATAAATGCTAAGACATTTATAGAAAATAAATATTAAGGCAAAGCTGACATTTATTTTCAAAGAAGGGGATCATTATCCAGATCCGGGGATCTACATTCCATTAAATAGTTAATAACAAGATTAGAACTTGGGAGATCTGCTCGACCGCCAGGCGAGCACAGGGGCGTGAGGGCTTCATGGTGGCAGCGTGTGGCACAGGAGTGGAGCTGCTCCCGTGGCCCAGGTGTGGGGCGTTCCCAAACAGCCCCCCTGCAACCTGGGAGGTGCTGCAGCTGTGCCACCACACAGACACCAGCTCCTCTCAGAAATCCCAGCTGGGCACGGGTTCCTTTGGGAGGTGCTCAGTCACACGCTGTGCACATGCCTGAGGTCTGCACAGATCCACTGCCTGCTCGGCTGGGGCACCTGCCACCGTTTTGTGCAGGGCGTCATGCTCTAGAACAAGTCAAATATTAAATAACAACTCTCAAAGAAGAATAGTTTGGTCACTTTTTGTAAAGTGTTGCCTTTTAAAATGCCTGGAATAAACCCTCCATTCTCTGTTAGAAAGGATGGAAGATTACCCATGGGAAGATTTCCCTAAAAAAGTTTTCCAGGAGCTGGAATGTGAAGCTTTTACACTTCTCTCTTAATTTTGTTTGCTAGACACACATCTGTACTGCAGAGCAGCTATTTGCTGATTTGTCAGAGCTACAGAACTCTTCTGCTGAATTACTGTGGCAAACATTTATGTGTAAGAATTGAGTTGCTCTTTTGACCGAGACTGGATATCCTGAAGCTCCTGCTCTTCTTTTGCTTTGATATCTTGGTAGGCCTGCATTTTGCTTGCATCCTTTAAGTAGGCCCAGTTAGAAGACAGTATCATGAGGAAGTGGATCTGGAAGAGAAGGGTGAGCATGATGGCGAGTGAGCATGTCAAGAGGCAAAGCAAGCTGCTAGTCAGATTAATAGACGCTCTTTAAAAAAACGACCAAAAAAAATAGTTATACTACGTTAATAAGCATTCTGTTATTAAAACAAGCACAGAGGCTATTTTTCAAAGATCTCTAGAATTTGGCATGCTAATAATTCAGTCGGTTATTCACAATTTAGAGAACGTTAGTACAACAGTATTAAAATGAGCTACAGAGTTGTACGGGTCAATTAAAATGCAAAATGGGGGGAAGCAGGAAAACAGTTTTGTACGTGGAAATATACGGAATCTGTAAACTACGAGGTGCTCAGAAGAACTGCTCTCTAAGGTCGTGGTGTTTATGCATATCCAAGCCCAGAGCCCGGCAGGTCTTTTCCCCCAACAAGCAGATGAGAATTCCACCCTCCCCCTGGAAAAAAACCTGAAACTGTAAACTGTTTTATTTATGCGAACAAGGCTACATTAACACATCCAAAAATTAAACATCAAAACATGAGTCCAAAACTAAGCAAAAGCATGCAATCTCTGGGTTAAGAAGTCTTAATCCTGTATTTTTATAGCTACATTTTAAACTTCCATTGTCCAACCTCAGGTGAACAGTTTCGTATTGTATATGGCAAACAGTTCTCTTTTTTAAATTATTACGTGGTTGTTTTTCTAGTTTGTGCATTCGTCTCTTGCCAACTTCTTTTGCCCATACTTCATGCAAAAACATCTACATCTGAAAACATTGATTCACTTCTCCTTCTTTTTTTCCCCCAACACTGTAAAAAGGTTCCTGTGATCTATGCATGGTTTTGCTTCCTGTGCAGTCATACTTACATTTTTGAGATCTGGCTACTGAGAAATCAGTTACTAAAGTGCAGCCATACAAGAGCAGAAGCTATTTATATGCTGTTTCTTACTAGTTCAGGGTCCAAAAGAAAGAATGTGATTGTTTTACGCAGAGCTAAGACAACGATTTCTTTTCTCAGAGAAAGAGTATCATTTGGCACTTAGTTAAGAGTAAGAGAAAATAATTGATTTCATCATCCATGGAATCACTTGGAAATACAAGGAAAGTTATTGGTAACACCTGGGCTTCTGATCTCTGCCAACATAGACTGGCACTACTTTATTATTCCTTTTCTTTCGCGCCATATATATTTTGTATACTTGGGGTATTTCTGTTTGGTGTTTATGGCAAAGAATAAATTAATGCATCTGACCCTGAACTGTTCCAGTATTTGTTTGAGATGACTGTTAGAAATCAAGTGGAGAGCTGAAATTAAAACATCCCCTTTTCAGAAGGATGCTTTATAACAGTAACTGAATCCTCTCAACATGAAAAAATAGCCAGATCTCATCCACATCATAGTTCATATACAAGAAGTCATTTCATTAATCTGATAAGCTAAACGATGCTTACTGAAGCTATTTACAATTACTGTAACAAAATTCAGAAAGCTAGACTTTTAGTCTAGGGTGTCAGTGGTATTTCAAGCTACGCAATGCAGCTTTTTACTGGGCTTATACAATTTAGAATTTAGTGCAGCAATCTTCCCGACTCTTAAACTTCAAAACAGCATAGTTATATGTAGTAGCCATCATGTAGATCAGCTGGTGGAAGAGAACAAAATACAGGAGAGTAAGATACAACAAGGTGACGGCTCAAGCCCACTTGGGCAACTCTCGATACTTTTAAAACAGATGTTACTCTGAGCTCCTTCCAGGGTGAAGATGCAAATAAATATAACCTGCCATTTATCTGGGGAGGATAACCCAGCACAAACCCTAAGGCTATCTTGTCAGCCAGTTGTCAGGGCTGGCACGAGGTTAGAAGCTGGTCAGACATAGGAACAAATCATCCTGTTAACGTCCCTCTTCCCCGCCGCTACCTGGAACGGGCACTGCAGGGCTGGACCAGTCAATCTGCCTGGCTCCAGGCAAAGGAAACCAAACAAGCAGCTGATCAAATAAACTACAAAAATGAAAATAAATAGTGGAAATAAAAGCAGAAATAGTGGATAGAAGTAGGATTTTGAAAGGACATGGAAATAATTTTTTCTAAGTATGGAGGAGGCGGGTTAAAATGACTTTCCAAAGCAAAAGTTGGGGACCTGCTGACTTGTGATGACCAAATCACAGCAGCAAGTAATGGTGATTACAGCTCACCCTCCTTCATGTCTAGTATCACTACTTCTAATATATACAAAATTTAATCTTTAAGCATCTTAAGCCTAAAATGAACATTTAAATTATAAAACAACAGAAGACACTACCCACCAATGCTATGACAGTGGCACCAGCTCCAGCACAAGCCACAATGAACAGGTGATAAGACATGTAGAACTAGAAAAAAAAAAGTTAAAAACATTGAAGTAATTAATTAGGAATAGTATAAAATGCTTTTCAAATGTTCTAGAGAATAAGGATAATAAAACCATCTTTGTAGCATAGTAGCAAAGCTTTAGAAAATAGTTTTCTTTTTTTTTTTTGGATGATGTAACAATTACTTCAGTGTTACAGTTAAAACAATCTCTTTATACTACTAGCATAAGTTCTCTCCAAAAACTTTCATCAGGTTTTTATTACATGGTGCCCAAGTGGCTTGTAAGCAAAAGCTGCACACAGGTTACATTTCTGTACCTCATTCGTGTTGCAGATGTTCTCTAAAATTGGGCCACAGGCTTTGCCAGGTACAGCATTCCAAGGGATGATACCTGAAATACCACAGAAAAGAAACCACTAATTTTAGCAATCAACACACACTTTCTATTCCTCTCATCTTTTTCACCCACTTGCCAGCTGTGTTCCCATTCTGGGCATCCATGTGTTGACCAGTGCAGCTTGGAGCTGGCAGCAGGAATTCAAACAACTCCCTCAGGTTATGCTTTCTCCTCACACTCAGGGCTGCTGTGCTGCTNTGGTTGGGTTTTTGCACTTTGGGTGCAGTTGCACACTCTGCCTACTCCCCCACTCAGCACAGAAGAGAGAATCTGCATCTCAGAGGTACTTGGCACCTTTCAGGGTAGCACTTACTAGATGAGGTTCTACTTGAACAAGAAACTACTGTGGAGGGGTGTGAATGTAGAGCTAGAGGGAAGAATTACAGGATTTTTTTCTGGTTTAGTTCCAATAGCTAAAAAGCATCAAGTGAACACTGCTACAACAAAGTTCAGTCTGCCGCACCTCATATACTCCCAATTACTTTTCTTACATGATTGAAAGTCTGGAAAGTCAACAGAATCTAGAGGACTTAAAATAACATAAACTTTTAGGCCTGTAACAGATGTAAAGCTTAAGCAAAACCTATTTGAATTAAGAGAAACCCAGTTTGTTTCCCCATACAACTTTGCATTTCTACCCAGCTGGTTGGAATTAGCAACTCTATAAGCAGCAGGTCATTGAAATTATCTCAGGATAGTCTGGCTTTCAAAGAAATTTTATAGGATTTTCTTCCAAGTCAGCTTCTTCTCTGCAACTGCTACATACAATTCCAGCCTTTTAGCTACTGCTTCCACCCAAAAAAGGGATGAAAGTTCGGTGACACGTTGTCTGTTAAGGAGCTGCTCTCTCCCATCATGCACTGAAACACAAATGGTTTTACTGATTAGGGGAACAATGCAGTCCTATACAGCACTAATACAGCTGCAAAACAACCAGGAGAAGCAGCAAGGTGGAAGAGCACATCTCCCTGCATCTTCCTAGACTTTGCTGCTGAGGAAAATGTCTTCCCAGCCTCTTGCTGTAAGTTTCTAAAATAGAATGTATATGTTTAACTGATCTGAAGACTTGCTTTTAAAATTAGTGTATCTTTTCTTCTACTGCACTTACCTGGACAGGAGAGCAAAGCCAAGCTTTCTTACTTTTTCAACTTTGAATCCATTTTCTCAGCTTTGAATGACTTAGTCCAAAGAAAGAAACATTCCTAGAAAATGCTAGCTAGAATGAAGCCAAAAGTCATGGTGACAAAAGATCTTCTGCACAAGGGAAGCTGAAAAGATTAACTTCAGGAAAAAACTCACCTTAAGAAATGAAAAGCCTGACCTTATTTTAGGTTATTGTCCCAGCTCCCCCACATTTCTGTGTGTCATCAAAAAGCAGTCTTAATTCTTTATTAGTTATGGCAGACTTTTAATTGCAGATTTTTGTTTTTTTTAACTGAACGTTATTGTCAGAGCAACGTTCAGACGTTCACTTCATCTTTAAATGTAAAACAGCTTTCTGAAAGAACAGAATATATGCATATGGGTTCAAACCCCACAATCTGGTTATCTATTTCTCAGCACTGTTTCCAAGCAGTTTATTTTGTGGCTGATCTATTTTCAAACCTAATATTACAGTATTGGAAACCGCTACAAAATCATTTCAGATAAGTGACTTGTCAGTTCAGTTAAATTGATTGCATCTGGAAAGAGATCAGTGTAATGTGAATTAATTAGAAAAGTAATAGCACATTCAGAGATAGGAGATGCTTTTGCATTTGATTCATCTGATAAGGCTGAGACAAAACTACTGAAGACGGACCGAGGAGAATGGCTAAAGCATTTAATCAGGATTCAAACGAGTACCGTATTGCCTGATGTCCACGCAGATCTGGTCCCCTGGAACCGTCACATTTGTCTGAAAAGATTTGATGACTTCACAAGTTGACCATATGTTATAGAACATAAAGACAGGCACAGCAGAGAAGCCGAAGACCCCGAGCCAGGCCACTCCAAGCACATAGGTGAGGAAAACAAACTGGGCAGAGAAAACACAAACACTTTGTGTTTATTCTTTGAAAAGACTACTTAGATTTTCCTTAAAAGTGCTTCAAAATAATCTTAAGCATACTTTCAGAATTCAAGTAAGAAAACAAGGACACAAAATCATGTTCTCATGGCTTAAAAATACTTTGGTAGTTTAAGTGCTACAGAGAAAGTAATTCAGACATTTCCTTTTTCATCAGCCTGCTTGAATAAACAGACTGCCCTCATGAAAGAGCAGCCCATTGATTTCTCAAGATTCTCAGCTAAGCAGGGATGCTGGTTGTAGGCTAAAACCAATAAATTCCAACAAAAATCAATTTAAGGGATTTTTTAAATTAACTATAACATACTAGCATTTCTATACAACTTGCAAATCAAAACTACATAGTGAATCAATGCTCACAGAGCTCCCCCACACTCCCTGATGTATTGAAATCCATTTGGAATGTAACATTTGAAAATACCTATTTTTGCAAACATACCATGATTGTTAACAGCAGATCAGAAGGATTCAATTGGTCTAATACACATTGCCAAGCAGAAAATTAATTACTTCACCTTAGAGAATCATGGATTTATTTACTAGAATTTGCTGGTTTGAGTTTGCTCTTTTAAAAACAAAAACCAACAAACCTACATTACTTGCATTTTCTTTGGTTAGATTAAAAGATGTGGCACTGATTGCTTTGAAAATCTCCGGCTTCCTCCTCCCACTAATCCCCTTCCCTTTTCCCTCCTCTTCTAAGTGTTATGGTGAAACAGTAGCTCTGGCATCAGTTCCTAGCTCCCTCCTCCTGGTGAGACCAGGATTTGGATCCCACTTGGAAGGTGGGGGGATGCTGTCACATCTTCTGGGCTCTCTTTTCACTGTCAGCTGTGGATGTTCTCTCTTAGCTGTAGGTGGACTGGAAAGGCTTTACTTTCAGTAAAGTACTGGTGCCCTACTGTCAAAATTTGTGTGCCAGAGGACAACAGCAAGGATGGGAAAGGCTCTCAGGGGGAAGGATTCTCGGCCTGACCCAGAACCAAGGGACTGAACTAATGCTGCAGTGGTGGAAGTTTGCATCCCCACAGGTTTTTTCCAGAGTAACCCTGCAAGTGCTAGAACAAAAGCTGAACAATAGTTCGGTTTCAGTCAAGGGAGGTGGTGTGTGGGGAGGTTCTTGCAAAACTATGGCCCATAAAACCCCAGCTGGACTTTAATTTAGATAAATAGATAACTCAACTGCAATACCCTATTTCATATGAGATAGCACTATATACCAGACATGTACGTTTTGTGTGAGAATTGAAAATCCTCTCTTTGGATTTTGGGAAGGACCAAGTGGACCAGGTTAAAGGATTTCTGTAGATACACTACAAGTAAAACATGAGTTTGCCTATGTGTATGTGGAAGTGTGCATGAGAGGAAGTGCACAAAGCCTTTAAATCCTAAAATAGCCAGGAAAAAATACACTCACTCTCACATTTAATGTGATAACTGTGGGAAATGGCTATTCTGCATTACCAGAGCCAACACAAATAATTTAGGAAAGATGGAAGTCTATCTTCTGTAACAACCTTATGCAAGATGGGACTGCCTTTCACGACTCTGCTCAGTAATGTAATGAAAGAAGAGGTAGAGGAGCTCTTGATCAAAGTGGCAAGAGGTCACTATGTCCAAAAGCCTGTTGCCTGTACCCAGCTGCAGTCACTCATCTGTTAAACATTTTATCTCCTCACAAACCTTGTTCTAGCCCTAAGGTTTTACACAGCAACATACAAGCACTTTTCCTCTTCACCACCAAACATTAATGCAGCATACCAGAGCTCCAAGCCATTCCCCAGCTGGTAAATTCTCTCTTTCATTGTGTGGACAAATATGGACAAACATGAAAACATGTTTTTCTGCCATATTTCCGTGTGTCACACTGGTATTTGTATAAGCAGCTGCCAGTCATGTGCCTGCAACTACTCAACTGCACAAGCAATTGTCTGCACCAATGAGATGCATGGATGTGTATGTTTCTACTTTATTTTGGATCTTTTGAAAACACTGCTTTAGATCTAATTTTTCTCCTTGGTGGAGACCATACTTGATGGAAAAAAACTGAGCAAATAGCTGCTTAACTGGAAAATTATCAGATGCCTTATTTTTATTAGCTCTTGAAAAATTCTGTAAGTACCCAACAGCACAGTGGGAAATTGCTAACTCTCATGAAAATAAACATGCATCTCTTTTGTGTTTAACCAGCTGAAAGTACATATTTTTTAAGTTCAGGATATAGACTGTATATTAAAATGCAACAATCACATCAAAAGCCTCTTCTCTTTTCACCCACACTTTCCCGTGGGCGATCTGTCATACTGCTTAGCTTCCTCCATAACTACGAGCTTTGAATTCAGATTTTCAGTAATAGCTTTGAAATCTTCTCTCAGAAACATAGTTATGGCTGTTCTTGCAGAGTGTGCCCTTGGGGACAGTGTGGGTGAGAATCTGAAGTTTTATTTTTAGTTAAACTTTGCTTACAATTTTGTTCTAATACTGAAGTATACTGAAGAGAATATGGCTGGTAGCTTTAGGGTTTTAAGGGCTTCGGCTTTGCAAAAAACCTTGCAATTCTATCTGACTGCCTTTTGCCATCTGCAAATCAATATTTGATTCAAGTGCAAAGATGTTGCGAAGCTTCATTCATTCATTACTGTTTGTTGAAGGATCCAGACACTCAAGCACAATTGACTATGGAAGTCAGAGCCATTACAGTTTGATATTTAAATAGCTCTGCAAACCACAGCCATTTTACAGTCTGCCTTTAAGCATCACTCAAGTGTTCCATGTTTAAAAGCAAAAATTTCATTTTGGCTCTCATTAAGTGTCCTAAAATTAGCAATCTCCTCAATTTAGACCAATGGGTTCAGACAGGGGAGGCCATGGCAGCCCCCACCCAGCCCATCTGCAGCAGTTTGATTTAACCAAGCACCCTTGAAATTCAAAGAACCAAGACATGGATTGACCCTGATCACCCACAAGGAATTCTGTTATTCAAACCCCAGCAGTCAAACAGAGCCCAACAGGTTTTAGCCAGCAAAGGCTGCTGTTCCCATTTCTGATCCCACTCACCATTCCACTGATGCAGCGGCCACAGGCTGTTGTTTTGAACTCTCCATGCAGCTCCTTCACAGCACTTGTTGTATAAAAACCTTCCGCCAAAAGGATTATTCCATATAAGAAGAAAAATGATGCAATGCCATAAATTACATACTGCATTAGCTGTATTCTAAAATGGAAAAGAAAGAAATTATATAATTAGATTTCAGTCATATTAAAAAAAAGTCAGTCCTCTCAAATGATAATAAATGAGAGACAATGCCTAGAAACAAAGTTCAAGGCTCCTTAGCATTTTAAGCAAGCAGACTGCAGGAAAAACTGTTACAATTGTGCCCCTTCCCAGGTAAGCAATCCTGATGTGCATTAGTCCTGCACCCACCTGAGCATCCCCTGCTGGTGCTGCAGTCCTTACACTGACTGGTGTTAGTCACCATGTTAAAACTGAAATGTCACACCTCCACTACAGAGGTTTTCTTTTTCCTCTCACTGCTCCTACACCAAACTTGGGAATGGCTGACAGGAACAATGCACGGCTATTGAAGCAAAGCCTGGAGCCAAACCCTGACTGAACTACCAGGCTCTGTGGTCATTTCTTTGGCTTGGGGAAAGGAAGCAGTCCCTGAAATTCACCATTTCCACCGTGAAATCCAATTAAGTTTGCAAAAAATTCTGAATTCAGCAATATTTGTCTGATACAAAACTCAGCAAACATGCAGTGACTTCTCCTGAGGCTGCTTTACAGCCTGGAAGGGTAGTTCCAAGTGAGCTGGTACTTTCCGTGCTTTAATTCACAGCAGTGTTGAGCCCATCAAAATGTTAATTTTTTATTTTTTATTTTTTTTTTAA
>VZUA01020419.1:36846-59022 GCA_013401035.1 Horornis vulcanius | reverse complement strand
TCCCTCCATCCTGGAGCAAGGATCCCACTTTCCCTCTATCCTGGAGCAAGACAGTTTTGCCAGGAGCAGTGAAGTGCCAAAACAATTTTGTTGTCATTATTTATTCTCTTAAAACATAAAAAGAAAAGTACATCTTGCCACTAAATTGATGTTGCACTGTAATTTCCAGCTGTCTGATTTTAAATCAGTTTAGGCAAATTTGAATCCATGTGAGAATTGCAGGTACAGGAGCTGTGACAATTCCTTCAGCATTCATCAAAATCACGCCCCAGCAGCAGCAAAACTACAAATGGTTCTGTGGCAAGGAGAAACTCAATGGAATCCCCTCAGTTTCTTCTGATTCAGCCGTGGGGGAAGCTCTGGTGGGTCTTTGCCATTCCAAAGCAGCAATTGCAGAGCTCCAGGACCTGTCAGTGCGTGGCTTTCCCAGATGCCCTGTCTGTCACTGTCCTTGCTCCAAGCCCTGTGCTCCTGCCTCGTGTCACAGCCAGCTGTCCAAGAGCAGAGTGTGTGGAAGGAGAGATGTGCCCAGGAGGCAGCACGAGGCAGGGGAGCACCGTGGTCACTGTGCCATTCAACTCTCTCCTCTTACACTGAGTTTTTCCTTTTATTTTGATTAAACCCTCTTGGCCTCACCCTGATTAATACCAAAATTCTGTCCTGGGGCCCGCCCACCTTAACATTTCTTTTATTTCTCAGCTTTAACTGGACTAAGGACGGGAAACCATTTGATTTATCATCTGACCCGAGGATAGTTACATCTAACAACTCTGGAACTTTTGTCATCCAAAACCGGGGAATCATCAACAATTTCCAGGGGAAATATCGCTGCTTTGCATCCAACCTGCTGGGAACTGCCATGTCAGAAGAAATCGAGCTGATTGTCCCAAGTAAGGGCTTACTTTTGGTCTAATTTGTAACTGTTACATTTATTATTAAGATGACAACTGTCTTTCCTCAAAATAAATGGGAAAGAACACCTCACTAAGGTGGTGCATGGCAAGACATGAGTTGTTTGTTATTCAGTGAACATTCAAAGAAAAAAAATTGTGTTTTCTCCTTGGAGTGATTTAATTTAATTCCTGGTTTTTGAGGACAGAAACCAAATCTGGATGCAGGATTTCAGACCACTGAACTATCAACTCCCACAGGTTATTACTGCAAAACAGCAATGGATGCAAATGTTTGAAAGCTCCAGGGGAAGTGATTTGATCAGCTGTGAGTTCATTAATCTGATGTCAGCAGCATTCAGGCTTTGGGATAAATACTGATGGGGAGGAGAGTAAAGCCCTGGAACTGAATGGAAAACAGGCTTAAAAATAAAGCAGGGAAAATTACAGATCCAAGAAATTTGTGCTTCCAGTGTTAGGACAGGGAAAGGGCAGAGGGGGAAATGATGGATTAAGGACCAGGTTTGTAGAAGTGGGATGAAATTTATGGATAGAATCAAAGAGTCATCAAGGTTGGCAAAGAGCTCTTAAAATCATTGAGTCCAACCCTTAACCCAGCCCAGCCAGGTTCAGCATTCAACCACGTCCCAGAGTTGAAATTACTGGTTTGTACCAACCCATTTCATCACCTGTAGTTTAGAATATGAGCTCACATTTTGGTTCTAAATTCAGGGCTGAAACATACGAAATGAGAAGAGGAAAATCAGAAGCAGAATCTTCCCAGGGGGAGGAAAAAGGACAAGAAACGACAAGAAACTCCCCCAGCTCCGTGATGGAGCAGGGTGAGCACCTGAAGCAGGTTTTATGATGCAGTTCAGTGGCAGAGATGGAGGAAAGCAGCAGTGCAGTTCATTTTTTCAGATTAGGTCCTGCATTTCCAAGCTCCTGCACTATTTTCTTAGCAAATATCCGACAGCTCCGTGCTCAGGTGGAATCCATGTGGCAGGGGATGCATCCCCAGCCTTCTCAGCCCTACAGTGACAGGAGGTGGCTGCTTTTGTACAAAAAACACTTCTGGCAGAGCAGAGCAGATGAAATGGGCTGTGAGAAACATGAATAAACATTTTTTGTCCTGTCTTCAGCACAGGGAATAATCCTGAGAAGCATTCAAGGCATAGCCAGGGCTGGGAGAGTCGTGGTGCTGTGGGCACATTGAAAACAAGACCCTGCCAGGGCTGGGAGGGTTCCTGGGAGGGAGCTGCTGAGGATGTCATGTAAACACATTTTATGAGTGCTCCTCATGAAAGACACGTTTTGTTTTCCTTCCGTGCAGTTTTATGGATTTTTTTTTTTTTTTTTCCTTGGGAAATCAATTTCATGTTGCAATGTGCAGCACAGTAATCCCTGCTGCCAGAGCTTGGTGTTTGGTGAGGAATCAGCAGGATCCCAGGGGTTGCTCTCTGGTTTAGTCTCCACCACCTTGCAGCTGTTTTAAGGGAAGAGCTCTCCTGAGCAGAGGAGAATTGCAGAATTTAGGACAGTCAGCTGAGGTTTATTGAACTGTTGGCTCCACAGGTAGGACAGGGCAGCTGATGGCAGATGGGGTTTTAAGTTTCAGACAGGACACAGTTTTTCACTTTGGAGTCTGGCCAGGGCAGCGGGGTTAATACAACTTCTTTTAAGCAAAATATCTGAAACTCATTACGTTTGAGGGGGGTTAGAGTGCTCAGTGTCATGTTTGTGCTCCAGCAGCAGAATATCCTGATACTCCATTGCTGCTGAGCTAAAAAGGATGCTTGAGATGGAAAACAAGGAGTTGATGTCTGTGTTTGGGATTATTGAATCCTATAAATTATTCACAGAGGAGAGAGATTTTTTTTTTGCTTTTAATGAAAAACAGTCTAGAGTGGCTTAAGTAGATTTTAAATATATTGGGAGTGGATGGCGACAAATTTATGGAGAGGTTACAAACATGGTTGTTAGCAAAAGCAAGAGGAATTTTAGTGCTAATATATGCAAAGTCCTAAAACCAGCAAAAAAAACCCCCTACATGGTACAGATCATGTATTAGAGGGATTTACCCAACTCACACATCTCTTAAAGCACATTTGCTGTGATTAGAACTCTTCTGCCATCACTTCTTTCATTTGTGGGTGCGGTGTAGAAGCTGCAAATTAAATCAGGATTCAGAGAGGAGTAGAAGGCACCTTTGATTTTCTAAAGTGCTGGGTGCTCTACAGCTGTGAGGGAGCTGCTGGTGCACAGCCCTGCTGTAAAACAGGCCCTGCCATGAGGGGCTGGCCACAAATTACCCCCATTCACCCCCAGGTTTTGAAGCAGGGCCTGGTACATGTGAGATCACTCCGTGCATTCATGGTGACGCTGCAGAGGTGGCAGAGCTGTGCCAGCTGCATTCAGGTCAGATGTAAAGCTCCTTGGCAAAGTCACCGTGCCAGGGAAGGGAAGAAAACCCCAGCGAGGCAGAGCAGGGCAGTTTCTTTCATAAATTACATTTCCACTGCAGAAGCAGAATACCAGCTCTGTAAGGCTGCTGCTGAAAAGGAGAACAAAAGGCAGTTTACTCACAGTAGTCATCCCAGGGAAGCAATAGAAATGTCAGCAGAAATGATCATTAAATCTCACCTACATAATGAAAATACCCCACCTCCCCTATGTAGGATGACATTAAGGAGAGGGGGAAGAATGGGCTCTGAGGATCTCGATGTGTTTGCAGCTCTAACAAAGGCCAGATTGTTACAAGATACATTCAGCATGAAAATGAATTTAAATGGTGAGAACACAGACTTCAGCTCCCCTCCTCCAGCATTTCGGGAATCTGCTGCTTGAATTAGTGAGCAGGCCCCATGCCAGAGGAAGGAGAAGAAGTACAGTTTAAACTTCTTTAATTAACTGTGCTGTAAAAGACTCTTCATGGCAGACTGAGTTAAGATTTATGCTAGCTGTTTCTAAAACTGCTGTTCCAAAAGACCAGAGACCTGAGGATGGAAATATTGGCTGAATGTAAAATGATCCCGTGGCAGGCTGTGCTCTGCCAGGGATGTCAGGGCAAGAATTCCCAAAGAAAGCCAGACCTGAGTTAATACTCAAGCACTGGGGTGTGAATATCCTGAAATCAGTAAGAGATACTGAAGTAGGAGGTCTCAGTTTTGTCAAGGCTTTGGTGCAGCCTTTAAGGAAGAGAAAACAGAAGAGAGCAATTCACTGAGACTTTGCAGGTGATGGGAATGAATTTTAACCCTCTCTCCTCCTAAAGCAGTGACCTTCACCTCTGGCAGCTCTTCTGGCCACCAAAATCATTGGGCTGGCTCTGATTCCAGCCTGTGGCCATCATTTTGAAAAGGATAACAGAGATTCACACAGAAAAAAGCTGTCACTGATTCCATTCCACATCCCCAGGAGCGAGTGGACTCTCAGCCACGCTGTCCCTGACTGCCAGGCTTTGCTAACTTCGTCAATTTAAGGCAGCAATTAAAAAATCCATAAACCAGCAGGGTCATATCTCATAAACAGTTCAAAGGCTGCAATGGAAATTACAGATTTAACCACTGCTCCTGCCCCATGGATCAGAATATCAATTGAGGCACGGAGATGAGCCCTGGAAACTTCCCAAGCTTCATTCAGTGCAGCTCAACATCAGGGTCTGCAAGTCATGGTTAACATTCCTTAAAATGTTGGGCTGTTTGCTGTACAAGATACAGATCTGTATGAAAAATCATAACTAAATACTAATTTAAGTGTATAAGGAGCTGGAAATTTCGAGGTTATGGGAATTTCTGCTTTGCCTCACTTTTACATCCTTTATCTGCAGGGGAAAGTATCAGACTATCCATGATGGATCAGGCTAAGCTCTCCTTCACCCCAGGATATCTTCAGTAGAATCCACAGGGAAGGTTGTAAAACCAGACCTGGGCTACAGTGTAGTTTTTCTACAATAATTTCACAAGGCATTTGCTAATTGCTGTTTTGCCATCCTGAACTCACTCCTATTTTACATCTGATATTGGTAGAAACAAGACACAGGGATCTCAAGGACAGGTTACCTGGTTAAATGCTTTTCCTTTGAGCATTTTCTCAACATTTGACCCCAAAGCATGTAAAATACCCAATGTAATGGGCTCCATTCTCACATAAACTGGAATAAATTGCCATAATTGATACAGTTTTAGTGTGAGGTCAGTGTGGTCAGCTGTAGGACAGATACTGAGCTGTAGGACAAAAAGTGAGCTGTAGGACAAGGTGTCCTGAATGGATCCCTGAGTGAATCTGGAACAGTGCTGGGGGCTGGAGTGCCCAGCTCTGCTTGCTGGCATTTCTGAATCTCTGTTTCTGCTAAACTCAAGCAAAACCTTTCTACTGCACTGTGTTGCTCTCCCTCCTGTTTGCTTTAGGTTGAGAAAATTCATTTTCTGAAGGGATGAGGGGAAGAGACTCAGGCTCCTTCCTGGGTTTTCTCCCAGCCCCCCCGAATTTGCCAGTGGTGCTTCAGCCTGGTCTCAGGTTCAGCTCAGTCATTAAACTTTGATTCACCCCAGGGATTAAGCAGATCCTGGCTCCTTGCACAAATGACTCTGGCCACTGATAATCTTCCATTTCCATGGTTCACACGCTGTCAGAGCGCTTCAATTCTGGTTTTTGAGTGCAGCCTTGTCAGGTAAAAGCCCTCAGTCAGCAAAACCTTTCCCAGGAGTGTTTGAAGAGGTGGCAGGGTGGGATTTTGGGAGATTCTCCATAGCTGGAGTTGGGAGTGCAGGTTTCCATCTTCCCCGTGGCTGTTCCTCTCACACCCCTTGATTTGTGTGTGCTGAGAGCCCTCCTGGCCCCTCAGCCTTGCTCAGAGTCACCAAATCCCACTGCTCTCCCCCGTGCCCTGGCTGTGTGGGAAGCAGCACCCAGGGCTGTGCTGGATCCTCTGTCCCCTCTCTTCACATCCCTGTGAGGGGCATTCCATGGAATATTGACAGGGCAGCTTCAGTGCTACCACTGCAGAGACATCAGCTGGATTTTTCAACGTGCTGCACTGAGAACTCTGGACAATATTAAACAATTCCAGGGCACAATTTATTTTGTGTGCTGCTGTGGAGTTTAGCTCAGCTATGATAGTGCTGTGATCAACCACAAATCAGTGGTGATTGATTATGGAATCTCCTCTAATTAGAACATAGGAGCCCTGCAAAAAGATCCAAAATATTGCCTGCATACACATCCTGAAGATTGATGTGCAAGAGGCAAAGTCTAATGTGACAGAAGCTTTTTATTTTTAACAAATCTGAATTCAGAAGCAGTTATTTTTCTAGTCTTCGAGACCAGTGGGACCCCAGCAAAAAAATTATGCTTGTCAGAAGGTTTGGCTCAGGAATTTATCAAGAGTTTTCATCTCTTGCAAAGCTTCAAGGATTAAACCGTTCAAATTTATTCATCATGAGGATGAAAATCAAAGTTTTTCAATGCTTTTCATGGTGAACTAAGCAAAAAAAACCCCCAAAACCCAGCAGGGAAGGACCCAAATGCCCTGGTCACCTGTGGTGCAAGTACTTGTTGGAGGTGGAGGACATTTGGGGTCAAGTTGCAGCTTCCTCCAGTGAAGTCCAGCTGCCAACATCTGGGCCCACGTTGGAGATGAATGTCTGTGCTGCCAGCTAATGACACCAGGGCTGTGACTTGTCCCTGGCCCCTGGTGGGACTCAGGAAATTTCTGTATAATTCTGTAATTACTGGCCACAGAAATTCACTGGGAAGCCCCGTGGTTATGGCCCCCAGCTGGGATATCAGAAACCCAGATTTAGTTCTGCTAAATGAGGCAAAAAATGGGTTTGAACAAGGGGTTCCAATGTCCTAAATAAGTCATCCCATATTGGTCCATTTGCTGATCTCATTGCTTTGGGCAGAAATCCCTTATCCTTCACCTGATCCAGCTTATTTAAAGTTTTGTTGCGAGTGACGTGCTTTGGGGAATAAATAAGCTTTAGATCAAGAAATTGGCTTTTTCCTGCTGGAAAACATTCCACCTCTGCAGTCAGCAGATGTATTTCCCAGGGCTCAAAGTGTGCAGGTTACTGAAGGTACTGGATATGAATATGCAGCTCTTTTTTATTTTTTTTTTTTACCTGAAATTTCACCTACAGGCTGTGTGATGCTCATTAGCTGCATTTTGCCTCTCCTAAGAATTCCTAACCTATTAATAACCCTCCAGGAGCTAAAATCTCTGCAGAGTCTGCATTCAGGCAATCAACACTGGAGTGATTGCTGCTTTTCATGTTTACTAATCCTGAGATGTGTGAAGTGTCCTCAGAGCCCTGTCCTTGCATTTCCTCCTCTCCTTTCCTTTGCCTCCTGCACTGGGATGCTGTGGATTCCCTGCTGGACCTCTGATGTCTCGAGTTGTGGAGCTGCTCTCAGAGCTCCCTGCCGTCACTTGGGCACCAGGGAGGGGATGTTTGCTGTGCCACTTTGACTCTGCACAGCCAGGACCTTCCCCATCCTTTGCTGTGTAATTGCTGCTCGTTTTGCTGGTTGATGCTGGCCTGAAGTGAAACTTTGGCCAGTTCGAACTTGCCTGAAACGAAAGCAGGAGGAGACGTCAGCCCTGAAACTGCCTGAGCCCAGTTCCTTCAAGGAGTGGCTCCATTTTGCAGCTTGCTGCTCTGTGATCATCCCCAAGCTGAGTCTGGGGTGGGCTCCAGCCCAGCTCTGCTCCCACATTTTCCCACACGAGCTCCAGTGGCATTTTGGGCATCCGAGTCTGCCCAGGTGTGCCAAGCACGGCTCAGGCTTTGAACAGAACGCTGGCATCAGGTGCTGTGGGTGATGAAACATTGACCCATTAACAATCTAAGCTGTGTTTAAGCCCAGCTAGAGCAGCCCTGTGAGATTTGTGCCGAGCCTAACCCTGCACCCTGAGCCACAGCTGCTTGCAGGCCTGAGGAGGCAGCAGAGGCTTCACACCAGCCTTCCTGTGCTGCAGGGGATGGAGGAGTGATCCAGGCACAGCCCTGGCCAGAGTGGCATCAGCCCCATGAAGATGCATCAGGTTCTGAGGGTTCTGAGGCTGCAGCCTCCCAGAGGGGCTCAATAATATTGCCAGCTGGCTCTTTGGGTGTGTTTTGTAAAGCAGAGGTTTTAGTGAATGAGAAAACAACAAATGATACAGAAACGAAAGAACAAAGCCAGGCACAGGTGCCAGAGGAGCATCTGACACCTGGCTAAGACACCCCAAAAAGCACTGAGCACCTCTGTGCTCCTTCTTAAATGCTGAATGCTTTAGGAGGGCTTTGGGCTTGCTGCCAGTGGAAACAGCTGCAGGTTTTGAGGAACATTTCCAAAGCCCAGCCAGTGTCCCTGTGCTGGCACTGGGCCAGCCACGGTGAGAGAAACACAGAAAGTTCTGCTGCTTCTCCTTAAAGGTCAGGGGTAAAACTGAACCCCCTTTTCCTCATTTGGAAACACCTCCCTGGGCATGGGAGGGTGCAGTGCAGCAGGGAAGGGCTGGGAGAGCTCCAGGCACAGGCCTGATGTCTGTCCCCACCTGCAGGGACTTGTGGTGGGTCCTTAGGAACCATCTTTTATCCAAAGCTTTCCAGAACTTTCCACACTTCCCCAGCTGGTTTCTGATCTCCTAGGAGCAGCTGGGGCCACACCAGTGCTCAGCCCCCTGTGCCAGGCTTGTCCTTAGGGACCCTGTGGTCCCTTCCAGACAGCACAAAGGAGCTACAGAAAGCGTGTGAAAAGAATTGTGTTAAAATAAAGCAAAAGCAAAGCACAGGACATCCCAGACAAGTGTTAAACGACCCCATTCAGTGCCTGGCTTTGGCTAGGATGCTCCCAGAACTTAGTGAATGAAGGGATTCCTATTCTGAGTGTCCCAGAATGCAGGGATTTCCTACTCTGGGTACAACTCATCCTTACTCTGTGCCTCTGTGGAGATTAAAATCAGTATTAAAGGCAGGGAATGCAAAGGATGATGTAAAGGTAAATATTTTAATAAAACTGTATCAAGAAGAAAGCAAAAGGGCAACATTTCAAAAGGCACCAATAAAAGAGGAACCTCTTTGCTTTTGTGTGCAGGTGTGCCAAAATTCCCCAAAGAAAAAATCGAGCCTCTGGACGTGGAGCATGGAGACTCTGTGATCCTGCACTGCAACCCCCCAAAAGGCATCCCCCCCTTGCACATCTACTGGATGAATATTGGTGAGTTAATGGGTTTTGCACAATTCATGCAAGGGGGCTCAAAGAATTTGTCTTTCAGAGCAGTTCCATTGCAGATTCAGCAGGGATAGGAACTGTAATTGTGCAAGTGCTTGGGAGAAATATCTGGATATTGAAGAACGAAATTAAAAATACAGAGGATAGAGATGTGGTTTTACATGACCCAAAGTTAAATTGTTGAGTGTATTGACACAGCATCTCATTAAATATGAGATATCAAATAATTTATATACTGGTGAGTGTGCAAGTGATGAGGAGTCCTGCACTTAGAGAGAGAGGATCACGTGTCAAGATGTTATTTCTATCATCATTGTTTTCCTCTTTCCATAGATTGATGATTGATTTATGATCCTAAGGGAAAAAATAATCCACCAGGTTTATATAATTAGTTCCTTGTGGGTTTCTGTCCCGTTATTCTGCTGCACTTGTGTTCTGCAGGAATTTCTGGCTTTTGGGAAGCAAAATAACTCTGGCTTTTAATTATCAATTTTTTCTTAGCAGTTATATAGGTATACATAATTATACATTAAAAGAATTCACTTGCATATTGAATATTGGTAAATAACCCATTGGCCCTGCTGGATTTTCTGCCTCTTTTACTTCAGAGTTTCATCCTCTGTCTGTATCTGGAAGGAAGCACAGGAGGGGAGCGTTTGACGAAAAAGCCCCAGGTTGTTCCCACCTCACAATTTCTTTTCCTTGCCAGATTTGCAGCACATCCCACAGGATGAAAGGGTCTCCATGAGCCTGAAGGGAGATCTCTACTTTGCCAACGTGGAGGAGAGTGACAGCAGGAGTGACTACTGCTGCTTTGCAGCCTTCCCCAGGCTCAGGACCATCGTGCAGAAGATGCCGATGACGCTCAAGGTTTCCCGCTGTGAGTGTGGGGCTGAGCTCTTTGTTTGCTGCTGCTTTCTGAGCTTCCCCAGGCAGCACTGCATGCAGTGGCTCTCTCCACTCTGGCTGAGTTTATCCCCTGCATTATTAACCTCGTTCTTCAGGCTATGTTTTGCTGAGAAAACTTCCTGCCTCTGTCCTGGGCAGCCATCCCAGGGCATCAGCTTGTCCTGTCCCATCTGGGCAGCCAGAAACTGATGCCTTGGGATGGTATCTAGAACAGAGGCTAGACAAGATTAAAAGAGTAAAATCAGGTATTTATTAAAAGCTTTCAACAGATACATCCTGGGCACTCCAAAGCTATACCCAAAATGGACAACAGTCATGAGTTTTTCACACTTTGATCAGTTTGGTCCATGTACATATCAGGGGTTAATCCTCCAATTACAGCTCCAGGTAATGAAGTCATTCACCCCCAGTTTGCTGCCCCCAACTCACTTTTGTTTCCATCTCTCAGGCCTGAGGCAGTGAGGGCTCCTTGATTGCCAGGCCTGCAGAGGAATTGCTGTGTCTGACCAAAATTTGAAGACAGTAGCTGGCACTCTATGTGGAATTTAGAGTTATACATTAAAGCAGTACAGGATTTGAAAAATACAAAAGCTAAAATCCCAAGGCATCACAATCAGACCCCAAAAGTGCCCTGTCTTTTCTCCTGCTGTCCCCACAGCAAAAGCCAAGGATGCTTTAGGGAAATCTGCAGCTCTTGAGTCCAGCAGGTGCCCCAGGGATGGATTTTGGGGATTTTGTGGCCACCCCCTTGCTGGGCAAGGCCTGGTTTGGTTCAGCTGCAGCAAGCAGGTGCGAAGGATGATGTTCTCCACGTTTTTCCAGGCAGCCTGGAGCACCAGAAACACAAGAAGTGTTTCCAGTTCCTTGATGAAGTGATGTGTAGGGAATAAAAGATTCCAGTTGATCATTAAAACCTCTGATCTTACACAGCCCAGAAAGCCAAGGAGAATTTTGTCTTCAGGAGTGAAACCCTCATGCTTAATATGTGATTTTTGGGAGTTTTCTTGTTGGGATAAAAAGACAAAGGATTAATAGTGGCTTTGTGTGTTTAATGTGTGCTTAGACAGTATCTTGTGGTAATAATTGTGAGAAAAATATCCAAATTAAATGTTGCTCTCCATGGCTTTTCAAATGGGATCAGTCCCCCACACATGCAGACAGAAATTAGAGAAAAAGGAGATGGGTTTTGGCTGCTGGTAGCCCTGGAAGTGGCCCAAAAACCCACTTCAGTGTGTCCACCTTGTCGTCAAAGCCACAGGACCGGGGCCAGGAGAAGATGAGAGGCCTGAACTGAGAGGGTTCTGTAAACTCAGCTCAGCATTGCCCACTCCACTCTGTGCCAAGTGCCTGTGAGGGGCAGCACTCAAAATAAACAGAACAAAAAAAAAAGCAATGAGAAACAACAGAATGGAAACATTTTATAACATTTCTCTGTGTGGATACTTGGGGTTTTTTTATTACTGTAGACAGCAAGGATGAAATGCTGATTATATCACCCATGAAGGATTTTTCAGACTAACACAAATCTTTAAGGCATTTTCATTGTACTTTCAAAACTCTGTTGCTCATCTGTTGCTTTCCTTTGTATTTTTTTCATTCTTTCTTTCTTTTGGGGCAGAAATTGGGAGGTGGGGAGGGGCATGGTTTTGTTTTGGTTGATTTATGGTTTCTTTTGATTCTGTCTCAACCCTGCATGTTTGTTTGGTTGTCATTTTTTATTTATTTCAGTAAAGCATGCTAATGACTCAGGCTCACCTAACGCTGCTGTTACTAAGGGTGAGTTGAATGCATCTGTTTTTAGCCTTTGAACTGAGACTCCACCAGCTGAGGTGAAACACATCACAAAAGCCTCTTGATTGCACTGGGATGGATTTCAGCAGTCCAGGGAGCACAATTGGCTCATCTTGTAGATTCTGAGAGCAATCTACAGGGTTTTTGATTTTAAAAAAGCAGATTTTTTTACTAGAGAAAGGAGCTTTGTGAGGAGGTGGAAGTGAGGGTGTTCTGGGTTTTTCACCTTGTCAGTTCAGAGCAGGAGCTCTGGATGCTCCAGATCTTTTCCTGGCAGTTCAGAGGACTCTGAGATGACACAGCTGGTTTGACACCACGAATTCCTGTCCCAGGGGTCACCAGGAGGAGCTCAGGGTGTGGATTGATGGATTTGCTGTCCCCATCCCCTCGGTGGCTCTGTCCCTGTGGTGCCCTGGCTGTGTCACCAGCCCTGGTGACAGCACAGCAAAGCCCTTCTCACCCTGAGGGTTCCCATCTCCCACATCTTCCCATCTGCCCCTCTCTGTGCAGCACATCCTGAAAATGTCCTGCTCTCCATGCAGGCAGCAAGGTGCCTCCTCCTGCAACCCTCCACCTGCTTCCTGTTCTTTTGAATATATCAAATTTAGAGCCTGTAGCTCTTGACTCTTCATTTCTTCAGTTAAATGGCTTTTAAAAGTCTTTCTTTTTTTCCTTTTTTTTTTAATGCCCAATTTTAACCTCCCCTAGAAGTTTTTTGGGGGTTTTTTTTGTTTGTTTTGTTGTGGGTTTTTTGTTTGCTTTTGGTTTTTTTTTAGTTTTTTGGGGGGGTTGTGGTTTTTTTGGTTTTTGGTTTTTTTTTCGGGGTGTGTTTGTTTGTTGTTTTGGGGGTTGTTTGGTTTTGTTTGTTTATTTTTTGGTTTTGGGTTTTTTTTTTTTTGCCAGAGAAGCACTGAGGTTTTTGAAAAGGGGTTTATCCTGGAGCATTTTGGGACGGATACCTGGGAGCACTCATCATCCCTCTGACTTTTCCCGTGGAGCTGAGCCCTGGGAGCAGGACAGGCAGGGCTTGTGCCTCAACAGGAGCAGATTTTCCCTCCAAGGGATGCCTGAGCTGGTGCTGGGCAGGGGCCTGGCTGCTTTTGGCAGCAGGAGGTGGAGGGCAGATGGGGAACGTCTGAGAGTGTCCTGCTGCACTCAGAGCACTTGTGACACAGATCTGTAGAGATACCCAGCAAGGGGAAATTAAAATTAAAAATGAGAAAATGGTTCAGGGAGATCTATGTGGCCTTCTACCAAACCATCCATAACTGGCTATTTTTTTAAGAACTAGCACCATTTGGGGACTGATTCATTAGTGTGTTAATTGTTATGATAGTGATAACTGGGCAGCCACTGAAGCCTGCATTTTTCATCCTAAAACCCTTGTTTGGCAGGCTGGAACAAATGGGCTGTTGGAATCAAAGGCAGGTCAATCTTGTTTTATTATTTTTACAGTCTTCCTTACAAATTGTAGCTCCATTACTGTAGATTTAATAATTGGAGCAGGAGGGACAATTCTGTGGGATGCTCAAGTCAGGAAAGGTGGGGTTTCACCTGAGGTTTAAGAGATGATGGGGCCAGTGCAGAAGAAAGGTGAAAAGAAAGGTGGTGTGAACCTAAAAATCAGGAATTGAGCAGATCACACTCCCTGAGGGGTGACAGGAAGGGCCAGTGCTAGGAAAAAAAAGGATATAAAACTGTAGGAAAGGGTAGAAAAGTCAGCATTGCTGCCAGTTGATGTCCCTGTGCCTCCCTTCTGACTGTTATCAGGGGAAAAAAGGGTTCCTGGATTAGCCTCAGAGTGTGTAAATAAAAAAGAAAGCGCACAAATCGATGTCAGGAACCTCCTGTGAGCAGTGATGTTTGTGGCATTATTGAAGAACCTCCCAGATCCCCCACCTAACTTCTGTTTTGTTTTATCTTCCAGCAAATTTTATCAAGGAAAGGAAGCCCAAACTGCTGATCCCTCCTGAGTCTGCTGGCAGCAGCTCCTCAGTCACTGTCATCAAGGGAGGTGTCCTGCTCCTCGAGTGCATTGCTGAAGGGCTGTGAGTAATGAAAATCTGCACAAACTTAATCACCCTTGCAGGTAGAAATGAGCAAAGGGAAAGGGATATTAAAAATGATGCAACAGTTTGAAAAGGAACTCCTGTGCAGAGCTTTTTGCACCTGTAAAACAGCACAGAGTGCATTGTGTTGGTTTTTGCTGTAGCTTGTGAACAAGTAATTAAAACCATAGTGTGGTAAGTATGGATTTTTTTACTGTTCTCTTTTTAAAAAATTAATTTTTTTCAGCAGTGCTACTTTTGAGATGTTGAGAAACTAAATAATATCAGCTTCAGTGCTTTTGTTGACGGCCTGAAATGAGATTTTTCCTGGTTTTGCCAATTCAGTTTTGCTCCAAAATTTAAGATTTTCCAGGTTTAAGATCTCAGGTTTTTAAAAACAGAGCTGTTGAGTGATGTAGCCCAAGACATCATTTAAGGAATGGGAAAAATCCCCAATCTCAGCTAGAGCAGGAGGTGCTGGCTCAGGTGTGAACATGAACCTTGGCTGTTTTCTGTGTCCATTCCCCAGCATCCAGAATTTCCACAAGGGATGTTCATTCCGTGGTGTCCTCACAAATGACAGGATAGCAAAGAACAATTCCACGGCTGTGTAAGAATACAGTGAGCCAGTATCAGCTGCATACTTTGATCCTGCTAAATCCAACAGCAAAGGGCAAACCTCAAACCTTGGGCACTGCCAGGGAGCCAGGGGCAGCCACAGCTTCTCTGCCCACCCCATGCCAGGGCCTGCCCACCCTCACAGGGAAGAGTTTTTTCCTAAAAAACCCTTCAAAATCCCCTCTAAACCTTCTCTCAGTTTGAAGCCATTCCCCCTTGTCCTGCCACTCCAAGCTCTTTTTAAATAATCTCTCTCCACCTTGCTGACAATCCTTCAGGTAGTGAAAGGATTCTTGTAGGGAAGGGTTAAAACAGCTGCTTTATGATGGGAAATCAGGACAATTTTGTCCTTGGAAATAACACAGGACAAAATGAGGCTGAGGAAGGAAAGGGGTGGGCAATAGGTGATCACGGGCCCTGCTCACTCAGCCACCAGCCCAGCTTTGCTCTTCCAGTTTCCCAGTTTGTCCCACGTGCCTGCCAGTGCAAAAGTCAGAGGAACAGAGAATCTGAGCACCACGGAGCCCACAGTGGAAGCAGAACCCCCCTGGTTTGGCTGGGACAGAGCTTTGTGCAGAGCAGAGCCTTCAATCTCTGCCCCTGCTGCTGGAGCTGCAGACTCTGCTTCACACCGAGATAATTCCCCTTAAATCCTCTGCCATTCCCCCCCTGAAATTCCAAAGTCAGGATATTTATCTGCCTGCACATGTTTAGGGCATTTTCATTTTCCATATGGGCTTGGAAGGGCATTGCTGGTGGAAGCTGGCAAGGAGTTGAGTTGGCATTCCTGAAAGGAGGTGAATGGCTTGTCTCTGTTGGATTCACTCCAGGTATCTGCTGCGGGTTTTGCTTCCCTGTTGCAACATTTCCTTGTCTAATCCACTCCTCATCGAGCAAATCTGCCAGCCCACAAACCTCCCCACAGCCACAACTCTGATTTTAGAGGGGTTTTAAGGGGTTTTCATAGGGAAATCGCCTTGGGAATGTCCAAATATGAGCTTTGATGTGCAAGCATGGATATCAGAATCAAGAGAAAGCCAGAAGAGTGTTTCTGTCCCTTTGGAAAAAGGAAAAAAAGAAAGAAATATTTTTGTTGCACTCAAAATTTTCCAGGAAACTCTTTAGAAAATGAATTTTTGGAACAAAAAGGGAGCTTTTTTAAGCAGTCACTTTAGAAAGAACACAAAGTTCCTCTTTGTCTCATCACCAAGAACATCTTTTGATCGAAATCCTTCAAAAAATGCAACTTTTAGAACAAAACGTTATTTTTCTTCGCTAAAATTCCCATTTTCAGCAGCAAAAAAAAATGATCAGCTTTGCTGACATCGCTGCCAATCCATCCTGCCAAATGTCCACAGACCACAGAAGCGGATTTCAAGGAACTCAGATCAGGGGCACCCGACTGCAAAATAGGGAATTAAGGGCACTTCCAATCTGTCACTTTTTTTAAAGATTTCTCCCCTGAGCAGAGGCAGGAGGGCTCTGGGATAGGGATGGGATGAGGCCTCTGCCTGGGGGCACTGGGGTGTTTGCAGGGCTGTGCTCAGAGCTGGTGAGCAGCAGAATTCCTGGGGACCTTTGTGCCTCCTGCCTGGGCGTGGGGCCACGGGGACAGCTGGGCACGGCAGGGAGCAGCCCTGGCACGGTGGCCCCTTGTCCTGTGTGGGGTCGGGGTGGCTGGCAGTGGCTGTCCCCAGTTCTGTGTCACTCCTGGTGCTTTCTAAGGATGGGAAGAGCCTCTCAGCCCCCTGGAGTCTGGCTCCTCTTGGCTGTCCTCAGGTGCCCTTTTGGAGCAGGATGAGCTCCAGCCCCTTTCCCGCTGTCCAAGACATCCACAGAATACAGCCCCTGGTGAAAACCCCACTCAGAGGGGTTGTGCAGGACAAGGAGCACTAGAGTAGCTGTAAAATATAACCCTTAGGTAACCTCAGAGTTTTCAAAGTCCTAAAAGCTCAAAAATCCTCTAAAAACCCCTCCCAGACCCCGGGTGTGAAGTCCAGCAGCTCTGCCTCGTGAAGCACCACGGCAGCTTTTTTGAGTTTGACTCTAAATCTTTTCTTTTCCTTTGTTCTCAGCCCTACTCCTCATCTCAGCTGGGTCAAGGTGACGGGGAACATGCCCAAGGAAGAGCCAGAGACAGAGAATTTTGGGAAGACCCTGAAGATTGAGCAAGTGACAGCTGCTGATGAGGGGACGTACCAGTGCACGGCCAGCAACCCCATGGGCAGGGCCAGGCATGAGTTCCACGTGCACGTGGAAGGTGCTCAGTACTCTTTACTAAAATTATTGTTTTGGGACAAAAAAAAGGTGGGAAAAGAGAAGTGAAGGAGGCTCTTTGTTAATATGACTCAAACAACTCCACCAATTCACACCAGCCTCTTGGGTTTGGGAAGGTTTGCATAAAGTAGCTCCTCTAAAACAACAAAAAAATATAAATAATGCTTTTTGTTTTTTTTTTTCCCCTGAACCATGAAGGCCTTAAAAAGCAGGGAACAATTTAAATATGTGAGCAGGTTCAATAAGCTAAAGATGGGAGGGAGTCAAGCAGAGATATCGATGAAATGTCTTGTCCTAAGCTGAAGGTCAGAAAAAAAGATCTAATTATTCTTTTTGCTCTTAAAAACTGTGAGAATGGCTGTGCTGGGCTGGATCAGAGGGACATTTAGCTCAGGTCCTTTCCTGTGGTTCCACCAAAAGTGGGCTCCTAGGGAGGGCTGTGAAAATTCAGTGAGCAGAGAAGGAAGGCACCACCCCTTGCCTCCTTCACCTGTTCCTTTGCTGTGATTTCTGTATGGGCACAACCTGAGCTGGCAGTGTTCTCTGAAATCCCTGAAAAGTATCATAAAAGCTGTGACACAAAGTGAAAAGGTGGTTTCTACTATTTTTTAGCAGTTAAAAGGATGGAAATAGGACCCTTTTTTTGTCACCTCACTGAGTACCCCAGGCTCCTTTTTCCCTTCTCCTCCTCCCCAGAGCCCAAGGTGGGGATGCCCTTTCCCAGGAGCCAGCAGAGCTCTGAGGAGGAAACCTCAAACCAAAAACCCTCACTTGCTGCAGAGCCAAGAGCTCTCCCTGCCACTTTCTCTGCCCATAAAGAGCCACAAACTGAGAATCCTGAGGCCCAGCTGAAAAACTTGCTGAAAACATTTGCCTGATGAAAAATGCTCCAACCTCTGCTCTGCACTTAAAAAAATAAAATAAACCCCTGGCAGTTTTACCCAGTTAGAATCTTCCAGGTGCTTCATTCTCATCAGGGCTCCTCATCCCTCTGTGCTCACTGCATTTCTGATGGGAGAGGAGCACTTTGAGCTCCCTGCTCTGTGTTTCTCAGCAGCTGAGGAAAAGATTTTCTCCCAGTGGCTGCTGTTGACATTCACTCAACCTCACCTTGTCCCTTGCATTCCTCTTTCCCTTGCTGGGAGTGTGGCAGAGGAGGATCCCAGGGCATGGCAAGTTCTCAGCTGTGGTGGAGGGGAAGTGCTGACTCCTAGAAATCCTTCCAGATGGTTTGGAGCATCTCTCTGCTGTAGCAGAATATTTTAACAATCTGGCTATGATTTTTCTCGGCCGCAAAAAAAATCGATTTCCTTCAAAGAAATTGCAGGAGCTGCAAAAACTAAAATACCAGCGAAATGACATTAATTTTGCAGCTTAGAATACTGACCTTCCTCTCTCACAGTTTCCAGAGGAAGTGAAACTTCCTGGCAAATTGTTATTCCCGCTTATTAACAAACAAGTGCTTGCAAGAAAAGGGAAAAGAAAGAAATTATCCCACTGCAGCCATTGCAACGTAAAAAAATCCTTTCCTGATTGCTGTTAAATCCATTTTCCATGTGTGTAACTAATGGTGGCTCCTGTCAGCAGCAGGGGCTCTTCCTATTAGGAGTCACCTCACATCCCAGGTATGGAGGTAAACCCGAGCCCAAACTCTGCTGTCTCCTACAATTTCTGAGCAGCAAATGTCGCTGTCGTTAATCAGAGGTGGACACGTTCATCACTCTTGCAGGAGCTCCTGTGAGCACACTCAAGGGCAGATCCTGAGCATTAATTTCAGGAGGCTTCAGGGAGCTGGTGCTGACGTTGGGCTCCTCACACCTGACAGGTTCCTCTCACAGGATGCATGCAGGGAGAGGAGAATTAAACACGGAAGAAAAATTATCTGTTATTAACCTCCAGCCATCCTCGGCGGAGCGCTGGGGTGGAAATCAGGATTTTTCTGTCACTCTGCCACGTTTTCTGTTCTGCTTTCTGGTATTTGAGGACCTCAAATCAACACCCCAGCCTTCTAAATACCAGTTTTAATGATATTTGCATGCAGCCCGCTTGCTAATCCTACCGAGTGTGAGGGCAAAGATTCAGGCAATCATTACCAAGCATATGAAAATATTCAGCAAGCAAATTGCTTGACTGCTTGAGCATTTTAATCTCTCTTTGCAAGGGAAGATGTAGCCTGGAATACCTGAGCAGGCACAAAAACCCCACTGTTGTCATTAAAATGGGAGAGAATTATTAAAAAAAAAAATAGCAAAGCAAATCCAAATAGTTTTGGCTTCAAGTGTTTATTTGGTTGTTGTTTGTAGTTCACCAAACCCGACAGAAAATGAACATGTAACCTACAAATCTTGCAGGATCATAATGATCTAAAGTTACTTTGATCTCGATTGAGGCTCTTAGGTGGGGTTTAATAGAAATAATTGTTACAATATAATGATTAATTATAGGCATAACGTAATAGCTAAGGGCCTTTGCAGTTATGTCTCGTAATACTTTTATTACTCAGCCAGAGCAAAAGAAAAGAGATGAAATTAATGGGAAGCAGAAGCAGAACTGGGTGTTTTAATCAGGCTCAAACTTTCTGTTTCACTGGAAAATTGCTCCAACAGGGATGCAGAGCCCAAGGTGGCAACAGCAGCTGCTGCTGGCCCTGGAGTGGGATGGATTCCCAGCCTTTGGGAAGGTGGGAGGAGAATTTGAAACAAACTTCAGAAATTGGGGAAGTGCTGTGGGATAAAAAGGACGGGCTTCAATAAGCACAAGTGCAGAGCAGTTCCCACCAGGCAGCACTAATTGGCTTCAGCAGCACAGGCTGGGAAATGCCTGCTTGGGGGTATTGGGAGAATCCCCTGCACGGCAAGGGGAACATGGCTGGGAAGTGTTAGTCTGGCAGAAAAGGCAAAAATCACCCTGGAAAATGGAAAGTGTTGCTGGGAGCTGAGAAGGCCTCACCCAAAGTAAGCAGATTTACAAATTTACCTTCTTCAGGAAAGGTCAGAAGGCAGCAGGGGTGGTCATGGAACTCAAAATCATGGCATTTGGGGAAAAAAAAACCATAGATATATTTAATTTAGGAGAAATTACACCTGGGGAATGCACAACAGCCTTCAGAGGGATGGAAGTTTCTCCACAAAGTTCCCTGGGGGTGATGGAAGACAGGGGAGAGCTGAACTGCAGCAAGGCAGAAGCTGGTTGGATGTCCCAAACTTGTTCTCCTCCTGGGCAAACACAGTGGGAGAGGCTGAGGGAAAGGTTTGGCTCCTCTGTGGTGTTTTAGATGCAGATGACCCTGCTTTGCTGGAGATGCCCGTTTCCACTGATCACTTTTTTTTTTCCTGGATCTGTCAGTATTTCCCATAAAGACATCAATCAATCAGGAAGAGCAAACTGGGAACTCTTAGCAGGAAGAATAAATCAAGCAGTGAAATATTTGCCATTCCAGATCAACCATTTGATTATCCAAGCCCTGGATTTTGTAGTTGCTAAGAAAGATGTGTGTATTTTGTTATTTTTTGGGTACTTCAGGCGGTACAGCACATCTGCCACGTGGAAAAGAGGTTCTCCAGCCTCTCTGTGAAATTGCATTTCACACCTGGCAAAATCTCATTGCCTCTGACTTCACAGCCTCTTCACTTCCTTGGAGCACCCACAGCAACTCCAACACTGAGAAAGGAAAGAAGTGACAACAAATATCAGCTCACACCTCCTGAGTGTTGGCATAGGTGGAGATAGGAAGGGATCCTTCAGGTGGATTTTATTTTATTCTATTCTATTTAATTTTATTTTATTCTATTTTATTTTAGTCTCCAAAACAAAGAATATCCTGTCTCAGTGTGTGACATATTCAGAGAAAAAATTCCAAACCAACAGTTTAATCAGGACTGCTGCAAACCTTTTCACCTCCATGCCTTTGACCCATCCTTTCCCGATGAAACCATGGTGTACATGAGAGAGAAGGAAAAAGATCTGCAAAACCAAATTATTCTGGTGTTTGCAGAGGTTTTTTCCCCTGGAGCCAAATACCAGGAAGGTTAACAGATGTAGTCATGTCCCTGTGGGATGGGAAGTAGCACTGAGTGAGGATGTTTGTAGAAGAATCCCTGCTGTGTGAAGGAAATGGATGATTTTATCATTTTAGATAAGCTTCAGCGGCTTGAATGTGCCTTCAGTCTTTATATGTTAATTAAACCATTCCTGGGTGCTCTCCTGTGGGAATGCTGGTCTGGGTGTGGAAATGCATCCCAATTTCGGGGTGTTTTTTTTGAAATATCCGTGTGAATGTGAGCAGTGATGTTTTGCTTTGGCGTATCTCACTGATAACATCTGTTGCTGCATTACCAGGCAACAGCTCTGTTAATCTTCAAAGCATTTTATGAGCATTAACTAATGAATCCTCACGTTTTCCCTACATTAGCTCACCTTTTTAACAGGGAAAGAGGTCCCATGATCTTCCCAGCACTTGCAGAAGAGGCAGAGTCAGGTCTGGTGTTAAAATCTCCCAGGTTTGGTGCCTCTCAAGGGGAAAGGATGAATTCAAGGCTGTGTTTTGTGTTGAGGCTGCCCACTGAAGGCTCAGGGACCTGCGTGCAGTCAGTGAATTAAGCATTTATGAGATAAATCCTCTTTTTCTCCCCTTCCGTTCCCTTCCCTCATTATGGATGCTGTTCCCAGGGAGGTTTGGGTACCTGATGCTCAGGGGCTGCTCTGCAGAGGAGCGTTCTCCCCGGAACAGCTGGGAGAGGAGAGCACAGGGAATGCAGCAGCACATGGCTGCTCCTCTACCACCACCCTGTGGGCACCCAAACCCCCATCCCCAGCCATGAGAGAATTCCTGAATGCCTTGTGGCTCAGCCTCTGCTCTGAGCACACGATGGGAAGCAGCAAATCAAGGTGGTGGAGCATTGCCCCAGCACAGGGAGAGGGGCAGGCGGATCACTCCTGTCCTGGAGCCCTGTCAGCTCCCGGGAAAGGCGATGGGAGCCACTTGCTCGTGTCTGGGAGGGGGATTCGAGCTTGATGGATAGTCACACCTTGTTTGTCTTGCTGAAATAGCCTCACTTTAATTCATAAATCACGCTCATGTCTGAGAGCCCTTGTGGAAGTGCCCACCCATTCCCTCCTTGCCAGCCTCTCCCCTCTCCTGGGCATTTGTTTCCCACCTGGATAAACGCTGCCCGTTCCTCCGCCCTGCCTGACGCTCACCAAGCCTGCAGGACAGGACTGGCTGTGCTGGTGCTGATTTTGCCTTTCCTTTGCATGGGAAGTCCAAGGAATCCAGTTTAGCCACGGGATGGGCTGCGAGCAGCGGCTGGGAAGTGTTGGTGGCGTTTGCCATCTCCTGGAGAATCCCAGCAACAGCAGAGGCACACCGTGGGCTGTGACTGTGATGCCTCAGCATTTCAGCTTTGTATTTTCCATCTATTTGT
>VZUA01020419.1:7197-28757 GCA_013401035.1 Horornis vulcanius | reverse complement strand
TGGTAAACCTGCCTCTGGTTTCCTAAATATTCCTATTTTCAGGGGTTTTTTTGGAATATCTGTGCCCTCCCATGCTTCAGAGGGCGTGAGGACATCAGGGTTGCCTGCGCTGTTCAGTGGCAGCCTCAGGGATTATTAAAAGTAGGTCCTGTGGTGGGAATTACCCCCAGCTGGTTCAGGGCACTGGAATAGCCCTCAGTAATTCTGGTGGGGCAGGTGACCATTTAAATTGACTGTATTAACTGGAGCAGTGTGTTTTCAGGGAGGTAAAATCAGCTGGAGGATGTCTCCTGACAAGCCATACTCTGATATTTTAGATATTAATGGGATGGGAACCCTGCTGGGAAGAATTCTTTAGTGATTGGTAAAAAGGACAGCCCAGCAGTTGCACATCAAATGTCCAGGCGTTGTTTTGAGCATTTGATGTGCAGTTAGAACAAATCTAAATTTTAATGATCCAACTTGTTGTGCTGCATAAAATTCCTGAGGATGCCAAAGGGAGGAGTCCACGCTGCTGGGTTTTCCTACACCTCCAGCACCTCACTCAGCTGATTTTCCACACTTTGCAGACCTTCCTGGACAAAAAGCTCCTGGAGAAGAGCTGGGTTTACAGGGAGCTTTTCAGGAGCACTAAGCTTGTCAAAAATCCTCACTTACAGAGCACTCACTGAGGCAGAAAGTGTTGTCTGCCTGAAAGTCATTTTAAAGGCCAGCTGTTCAGCACAGCATTTGCATTCCTTGGCATTTCCTCTCCTTTTTCCCCCCCATTTACACCAATTTCAGGTCTTTCTTCAGCTTTCCAGCTGTGTGTGTACCTCTAATGATGCACCTTCTGTTTGCTATCCCCACAGGGAGAAAAATCTCTTCCTCACAATCCCCCCACATCTGGTGCTTTCAAATCCAAAAAGTCACAGTTCCATGTTAGCTGCTGGCTCCAACCAACAGGGGCACTTAGGAATCCAAACTGCATAAATGACATGTTTGGGTCCCATCAGATTTGTAATTCAAGTAATTCAGCTCATGAAAGGTCTTTGTTTAAGTATCTGTCACTAAAAGGGGAATTTCCCATCCTTTTTGGCACTTAAATGCTAAATGCAAATAAATGGGATGTGCAAACTAACCTTGTCACCGGTGTGGTTTCAGCTCCAGATAAAAACCCAGAGAACATCCGAGTTGAAGCTTCTGAACCCAATGAAATGGTGATGAAATGGGAGGTAAGGCAAGATTAGCAGATCCTGTAGGAATGATCCTTTATTCTTCTGAAAGGTGAATTTGACTTAAATGTATTCTGGATTTTCAACCCCAGCATCGTTTTTGTTTCAAAGGACTGTTTTTTATGTGTGACTTCACAGGATATTAAGCAAATCCAGAATTCCTGTAAAGCAGAGCAAGAATTCACCAAAAATTTGCCCTTCTTTGCTTCTTGTATGCAAAAACTTCAAATAATCGTGGTCTTAACCTGCTCTGCAATTAAAATTACCAGCCAGGCCCAGGGAGGGGATGGGTGGCTCATGGCTTCTGCCCTTCCAGCCTGGAAGTTTAAAAATGCCACAGATCCCTTGCCCAAGAGAATGTGAGCCTGAATTTTTACACCAAGAACTAAAGGAATGTGGATAAACCTCCAAAGCCTGTGATGTGCATAAAAGGAATTATGCAAAAGTCTTGAGGATGGTTTCCAGACTTCAAATTTCCTGGGTTTTCAGCCTCGAGCTCCTTGCCAGCAGTTGAGTTATGTATTCCTTCATTTAGCACAAATATCCACAACTGTGGAAGGAAGCAGGTTTTTGTTGAGGCTGGAATTACACACAATTTGCATGAGATTTACTCCTCAATCTGCTGCTCCCAGCAAAGAACAACAAATGTTTCTCCAGTGGCAAGGCATGGTTTGGGGTATAATTGCATCCAAGAGGAGGTGGCCCTCAAGATCCACGGGCTTGGATTTGAATGGGATTTTTAGCCCAGTTCTGCCTCTCAGAAAAGGTGGGATTTGATCTTGGAGGTCTTTTCAAACTTTAATGAATCAATGATTTTAGTACCCAGTCTGTTTACTGGGAAATACTGGGGTGGCCAACACATCTTTGAGCACCAGGATCTTCATAATCACTGCTCAGACAGGGCAAAAGTGGAAGTGAAAGCTGAGCCTGAAAGGAGAGAATGGGATGGAAAGGCTCAGTTAAATCTTGTTGAATCATTAAAATGTTGTTAAACAGGATATTCATTTATTTATGGCATTTCCTGTGTGCTTTTCTGAGGAGCTGCTGGGCACTGCACATGCTATTTCTGACAGACAAAGGCTGCAGAATGATGTTAATCTGCCTATTTTGGATTAAGAGACCAGCTGAGCTCTAGTGACTGGGATTTTCAACCAAGGATTTGCAGCTTTAAGGGAGATCAAAATAGGAGTCAAGCAGTGCTGCAATTTAACCCTATGCAAGAAATCATTTTTTTTAGGAGGGAATTTTTTACTTCACCAGCTTCTTTTGCAAATCCCGTTCCCTGGGATCTTGGCTGTGGAGGTGGTGCCTGTGGGAAAGCTGGCCAATCTCACAATTCCTTTGCCACAGACACCCCAAAGGTCCTCACAGCACAGCAGATCAGGAATTTTTGCAGATCCCCCCAAATTTAAGCCTCCTCATGCATGAGGAGCATCAAAGGGAAATCACTTTCTACTGGTATTTGATGCTATTTCCTGTCAGACCTCTTGGATACAAACCAATTTCATATTTGCCTATATTTGAATATCATTGTATGGTGAGAAACACCCACAGATGTTACAGTGTGTAACTTTTTTGGTAGAGTAGGTGATTATTTAACTTTCTTAATGAAAGTTGTGCATTTTCAGAGAAATAAACTCAACTTGAGGATATCTCATGACAAGCTATTGCTATAGATCTCCTAATATTTTATAAATTCATGTTAATTAGCTGGAAACCCTGCTGGGATGAATTCTCCAGCCGATTGGTAAAAGCAGAGTGGCCCAGAAGTTGCACATTAAATGTCCAGGCGTCATTTCAAGCATTTGGTGTGTAGTTAGAACAAATCTAAATTTTAATGACCCAACTTGCTGTGCTACATAAAATCCTAAGATAAAATGCAAATTTTATCTCCGCTAAAAGGCACACACATCATTATGCCAAAGTGTGCAATTCACTTGTGCTGAAGGCGAGTGGTTTTACCTCACACAGGAAAACCTGAGGCAAAACAAAACCTGATTGTGAGCAGGAGGCAGAAATACGGCTCCTGGCAATTAATCTGGATTTTAATCCAAGCCTTTCACCCTCTCTTTTGATGCTGTTGTCAAGTCACGACCCTTGAAGCCCTGATTTTGTTCCCATTATCCTCAAATCAAAACAACAGCAGAAAGCCAAGGCTTGGGGTGTTTGCCTCTTTTCTCTGCCAGTGTCATAGTGCACATCCCATAATTACCCCCACCCCTGGGCTGCCGTTCTGTGCTTACAACAAAGGCAGACAAGATCTCTGTTAACTTTCCCCCAGCCACTGAAGCCCGTGGAGAGGAACGGGCCGGGGCTGGAGTACAGAGTCAGCTGGAGGCAGCGGGGTGTGGAGACGGACTGGAACGAGGAGCTGGTGAAGAAGCACTCCCTGAGCGTGAGGAACGTGCCCACCTTCGTGCCCTACGAGATCAAGGTCCAGGCTGTCAACAATTTGGGGTCTGGCCCGGAACCAAACGTCACCATTGGATATTCAGGAGAGGACGGTGAGCGGCAGGAAGTTGCCTGGGAAAATGGGGGGGTTTCTTGTGCTGCAGAAGGTGTGGAGTGATGGATTAGGCAGCCAGAGGCGCTGGAATGCCGGTGCTCAGCCTGATGGGCTCCATCAGGCATGGATGTGACCCGTGCTGGGTGCCTGGGTGCCAGCCTGCTGGAGTGTGAGGGGTTTTTTTGGAAAGGTCACTTGGCCTCTCATTAATCTCAGTTGTTGGCTGAGTCTGGGTACTTGTTTGGAGGCCACAGTCCATGAGAAGTCTCTGAAGTGTCGCAGTCGTGTTGTACTCGGTGAGAAAAAAAATCACTGGGCTCTCTGAGGCTTGGCCCAACAGTTTAACACTGTCAGAAGCTAAATACTCTGACAATTAGGGACAAACTGGCAGGCACTGGGTGTTTGAGTGGATTTACAGACAATGCCACGTTCCCACGAGTGCTGGTGTCACCTTGTCCATGAGTCCCTGAAGGATGTGCCATCTCCTCCAGCCCCGTGGTTTTCCATGGCTCCCAGGTGGAATTTCGGCATTGGAAAAGGACGTGGTGGTGGTCAGACAGGAGAATCCCCACTGCCCACCCAGAGGTGGGAACAGGAAGGTCTGATGGTGCAGAAGAGGTGGTGAATAGTGTGAAGAAGAAGAAAGAAACTCCACAGCATATTTATTTTCTTTGTCTCTCTGTGATGAGTCTAATTTTACATCTACCAGTGGAAAATCTTCCTCGCAATTCAGTTGTCAATGGATCAAGGCCTCCTTTTTTTCAGGCACTGTAATAGCTCTCTGTGTTATGCAGTGATTAAAATCCTACTGTTTAATGAGCTTAGTTGTAAAATGAAATTGATTATAAAAAAACCCTTTATGATTGCCTTCTTGAGTGCAGTGTTAATCATTTTTTTTATTCTTCTCACTGCTGTAAGCATTGCTTGAAACAGGAAATCATAAATACTGGTGTAGAAATTCATGTGTCCCAGTGCACATGTATCTCAACCCTCAGCAGAAAAATACAGAAAAATAATGTTTATTGCCCCATTCCACCCACTGGATGCAGGTGGAATGGCTTTTTGCTTGCCTGCAGTGAGACTGCATGAAGTGGCACAGCTGGAGCTGGAAAGTCAAGCCCTGGAGCTGTGTGGATAGTGTGAATCTGGGCTCCTGGAAGTGTTTTTAACACCTGGGACTTTTGTTTTTACAGTTCCAGATGCTGCTCCTTCGGGCGTGTCAGTGGAGGTTGTGAACAGCACCCTGGTCAAAGTCTTCTGGTTTGGGATTCCAAGGGACAGAGTTCGTGGGCACTTAAGAGGCTACAAGGTTACAAATTTCTCTATAAATATTTGTAAATAGTTGAATAAATTGTTAAATGAGTCCTGGATTGCAGTCTCTCCTTTTTGGGAAGGTGAGCGAGATCATGACCATGCTCATCCCCACACAACAGGATTTGTTAGAGAAATCCCAATCTCCTCGCAGGTCAGCTGGTGGAAAACAAAAAGCATGCTGGATGGAAAGAGGCATCACCCAGAGAAACACTTCCTGTCGTTTATGGGAGAGAGGAGCTATGGGATGATTCCTGGCCTGGAGCCCTTCAGTGAATTCCACTTGACAGTTTTGGCTTTCAACTCCAGAGGAGACGGCCCTGAGAGCTCCCCCGTGGTGTTTGAAACTCCAGAAGGAGGTAAGACAAGAGGAAAATATGGGATGGAGGGACAGAAATTGAAATTGTCCTTGGGACAAGGTGAGTTGATTCCCATATTTAAGGTGCTGGTAAAAACTCCACTATTTGTAGAACTCGTCACTTGAAAGGGGAGCTGTGGGTGTTGAGCTAAGTTATGTCCTCATTTAACAAGAATTTGTGGGGACAGACCTGCTCACTCTCCTCTGAAAGCTCATCCCTGTGTCTTCCAGTCCCTGAACAGCCACGTTTCCTCAGGATCCTGAACTTTGACAAGGACTCAGTCACTCTGTCCTGGGGACTTCCCAAGAAAGCCAATGGCCACCTCACTGGCTACATTCTGCAGTACCAGATAAGTACGTGCCTGGTTTGCTTTGTGCTCAGAACTGAAGCAGGATTAGTTGAGGACAGCCCCCAGGTGTGATGTGCACAGAGGCTGCCAGAGGGCAGGCTGCAGTCAGCTCCCAGAGCTGAAAGTTTTCCATGCACTGTTTCCTATGGAAGCTCCCATTGCTGCCATTCCCACATTTATGGGCTGATTCAATTAGTTCACATTGGCAAATTACACCTAATGTAGTGATTAAAAAGGCCCATAAATTGTAGGTGCATTTTACTGGAGTGAAACTCATTTAATACAAAGTGAATTGTGATGAGAGCACTCCATGAAGCCACATTAATGTAGATCTGCACATTTTGTCAGGGAGTTTCTCCTCCCCTAACGTGCCTCAGCAGAAACACAAAGAACCACCTGAGTCACGGTGTTGAGGAATCACACTGAAAAATAACAAATTCTGGGGGATTTCTTTCTTTCTTGCCTAGGAAAGAAATGAGAAACAAAGAACCTCAGGCAAGAGCCAGTACTCAGCCCAGACTGCCACAACACCAATTGTGTGTGTGGTGATAATTCAGTGTATTTTATATGTTCTTTGAGGGTGGAAAAGGATAATTCTGTGCCCTATTTATAAAAGAAATCACCCATATACTTTACATTTCTCTCTGCTGACAGCAGAGCTGCTCAGATGCCTTTGCCAACAGGCTGGTGTCTGGATCTTCCCTTTGGTTTTGCTGATTATGGGCAGAGAGTGGATTTATTTACAGAATCCCAGACTGGTTCAGTTTGCTAGGGGCCACAGGGTCATCTCAGCCATCCCACAGCACAGGAGTGTGCCCAGAATGGACTCTGGGATGTCCCCAGGGAGGGAGGCTCCACACCCTCTCTGGTGTCTGTTCCAGTGCTCAGTCACTGCACAGGGAAGTTCTTCCTCGTGTCCAGATGGAACTTCCTGGGCACCACCAAGCACAGCCTGGTCCATCCCCTGACGCCTCCCTTCAGAGATTTCTGTATATTTACAAAATCCTCTCTCCATTTTCTCACAACCCCTCCTTCAGCTGCCAGCTCTGAGGAGCCAGAGCAGCTCACAGTGCACCAACCACCCTCTAAGTCACCAGTAAAAGTTTGCAGCTGTTTGGAAGCAAAGCAAGGGGCAATTCATAGATATTTAATGATCAGCCATTCTTACCTCCCCCTCAGGCTGTGCAGTCACAGAGCTTTTCAAGATAGCTCACCGCTGGGAGATGGACAAAAAGGACACAAATCCCATTTAACACCGGCAGGAAGGGCACATACACTCCCCTAGATGTAGTTTCAAGCCTGGTTGTGTTGATATTAAAAAAGGTTCTTTCTCAGGCTTTCTTCTGGTAAACAGAAGAGCAATGTTTTGTAAATATAAGAATGTTTACATTCTTTCTTGTAGGAGGGACCTTCTTCTGATGTCCCTCTGGGATGACCAATTGGTTGAAAGGTTTTACCTTTTGTGTTACCAATCAAACTGGCCTCTGACTTTCTGTGTAAAAGAGGAGGGCATCCCACAATAAAAAAGGAACCCACTGAGCACTTTCTAAAGGAGCCTGCGTGTCTCTGGTCGATGTCTCTTGCGACACCCAGCCTTCCTCCTCCCCTCTCCCTGCCGAGTGCTCCCTCCTGGGGGTGCTCAGGTCACATTTCCACGGCTCTGACCGAGGTGTTCTTCCCTTGCAGTCAACGAGACTCACGAGGTGGGAGCCCTGAGCGACGTGAGCGTGGCCAACCGCTCGGTGCAGAGCTGGCACCTGGCAGGGCTCAGCCCCAGCACCAAGTACAAGTTCTACATCAAAGCCTGCACGGCCAAGGGCTGCGGGAAGGCGGCCACCGAGGAGGGGCTGACGCTGGCCCAGGGCAGTAAGTTCCACAAAAATCGATTTGGTGTGGAGGAGCCCTGAGGATAGCGGGGAAATGTTGTGTGTTGGTAAAACCATAACAAATAAGGGCTGTGATACCCCTGTAAAATCATGGCTCAGGTCTGTTACTTTGGCTAAGTAGGAAAGGACTGTGGGAAAGAGACTGAGTGGAAAAATGTTGTGTGTTGGTAAAACCATAACAAATAAGGTCCGTGATACCCCTGTAAAATCATAGCTGAGTCCTGTTACTTTGGCTAAATAGGAAAGGACTGTGGGAAGGTGGCTCAGTGGAAGAATGTTGTGTATTGGTAAAACCATAACAAATAAGGGCCATGATACCCTTGTAAAATCATAGTTCAGACCTGTTATTTTGGCTAAGTAGAAAAGGACTATGGGAAAGAGACTCAGTGGAAGAATGTTGTGTATTGGTAAAACCTTACAAAATAAGGGCCTTGATACTGTTGTAAAATCATAGCTGAGTCCTCTTATTTTGGCTAAATAGAAAAGGACTATGGGAAAGAGACTCAGTGGAAGAATGTTGTGTATTGGTAAAACCATAACAAATAAGGGCCATGATACCCTTGTAAAATCATAGTTCAGACCTGTTATTTTGGCTAAGTAGAAAAGGACTATGGGAAAGAGACTCAGTGGAAGAATGTTGTGTATTGGTAAAACCTTACAAAATAAGGGCCTTGATACTGTTGTAAAATCATAGCTGAGTCCTCTTATTTTGGCTAAATAGAAAAGGACTATGGGAAAGAGACTCAGTGGAAGAATGTTGTGTATTGGTAAAACCATAACAAATAAGGGCCATGATACCCTTGTAAAATCATAGTTCAGACCTGTTATTTTGGCTAAGTAGAAAAGGACTATGGGAAAGAGACTCAGTGGAAGAATGTTGTGTATTGGTAAAACCTTACAAAATAAGGGCCTTGATACTGTTGTAAAATCATAGCTGAGTCCTCTTATTTTGGCTAAATAGAAAAGGACTATGGGAAAGAGACTCAGTGGAAGAATGTTGTGTATTGGTAAAACCATAACAAATAAGGGCCATGATACCCTTGTAAAATCATAGTTCAGACCTGTTATTTTGGCTAAATAGAAAAGGACTATGGGAAAGAGACTCAGTGGAAAAATGTTGTGTATTGGTAAAACCTTACAAAATAAGGGCCTTGATACTGTTGTAAAATCGTGGCTCAGGCCTGTCACTTCAGCTGAGTAGAAAAAAATTACAGGAGAGTGACTCAGTGGAAAAATGTTGCTTATTGCAAAACCTTACAAAATAAGGGCTTGATATCAGGGCCTTGTTACCCTTGTAAAATCATGGCTCAGGCCTGTTACTTTGGCTAAGTAGAAAAGGACTATGGGAAGGTGACTGAGTGGAAAAATGTTGTGTGTTGGTAAAACCTTACAAAAATAAGGGTTTGACACTGTTGAAAAATCGTGGCTCAGGCCTGTCACTTCAGCTGAGTAGAAAAGGACTTTGGGAAAGGGACTCAGCTGAATTGGAGGTGGGAAAATAGGCTGTATAACCATGACATGCTCACATCGTGGTTTATGGTGGTTGGTTGAATTATATTTGTTATACTTAGATGGAATGCAGCTGAAGATGGCCTAACTGCTTACAAAGGCCTGGTTTTTGCACTAAAGGGCTCTCCCTTGCACTTGCCTGGGCACTCTGCATTATTCTGCTTCATAACAGAAAAATCCATGGGGAATAATCCAGGCTTGGCATTTCCTTTGTAATTAGGGGAAATAAGTTTGTTTTCCTTGCCATGAGAGCAGTCAATGGACTTTTTAATGTGGCCGTGGTGTTCTTCAGGGAAGCAGAGCTCATCTGTTTCATTTTGCTGTGCAATCCTGTTTCTGTTCCCACCCATCAACTCCTTAAGCCATGCTGGAATAAGTGAATTGCATTCAGGCACGAACAGAAAATTGAAGATGCAGATAATCTGTTCTCAGTAATATTATAAAAACAAATTCTGTCCATGCATGAAGATGGGGGACTGCCAGCAACATTAGGGTCAGCTGTTTGACATGGAAAATCCAGATAAACATCAAGCTGACTGCTTTTACTCCATTATTTATGATTATTTTATCTGAGACCAGGAGTGAGCATTTGTGTGCCACTTACACCCTGTGCTGAAACACTGATGTTCAGTGATTTAAAGGAAAATCCCAAGCGCTCTATGATAGCTCATCTTTCACTTTCAGCTGGAATGAAATAAAATGTACTGTGCTCAGCAAGTCTGAGAACTAACTCCACAGTACTGAGGAGCAGCTCCTTGCTATTAATCAGAAACCATTGCTGTGCACTTGCTCCAGGGAAGGAGAAAGAGAATGTGATAAGCAAAAGAGTCCTGGCTGCATCATTTTCAGCAAAGATAACAGTCTGCAGCAATGTTGATGTAAAATAGAAAAATGGCCCATGTGCTGTTGGATTTCTAAGTTGCAGAATTCTTTCCAGTTACTGGTAAAACAGGTAAAAAGTGTTTTAAACCTTCGTGTCCCAGTTCTGGATCCAGTCAGGAGCTGCCATTTGTTTTCCCAAGTAGTAAAACTCCTTTTCAACTCCCTTTTGGCCTCCAGTCTCACTGTAGGATGCAGGTACTCACTTGGTAGCAACTATCAATCACCATGATGTAAAATTTATTCCTCATTAAGAAAAGAAAAATGCCTTTTTTTTTTTTTTCCCCCAAGATAAAAAAAACCCCATTTCCCCTCATTAGCTGCCTTTTCTGGCCTTCATTGGGCAACCAGAATAATGTGTTTCGACTCCCTGAAATAACCTTGTCACAGTTTGGAGATGTTGACATTCATTTTGTTCTCTACTTCCCTAAACTCTGTTTCAGCGGTGGCAACACCTGATTCTTGTGAAATATTCTTAAACTAGAGGAGTATAATTAATGAAAGCTGCAAGGGTTCAGTTCTATGATTTATGTGTGCTCCTTGCTGCTTCTCAAGCCACCTTAAATTAGGGCCCTGCATCTGTCACCGAGATGCCATTAGATTTCTGTGGAATTATTTGCTGGCTAAATTGTTCAGATATTTTTCACCTAAACATGATAGGCCAAAAAAAACCCTCACTCTTTCAGTGACCTCCTTGGGGTTTTAAGCTGTGGTTTGGGGAGCGAGGCAATTGCTCAAAATTAAAACAATCTCTCTTTTTGAAGGAGGGGAGTGATTTCAGAAGTCAGAGTTTATCATTTCGAATGACCCACGTAAATGACAGATATAAAATGTGGTGCCCTCTGAAATGAAACTCCGTGATGGAGCTCTCCACGTTTCTTTGGGGGTTGATTCAGTGATTCTATAACCACTCTGTTCCAGTTTAATAATAAACCCATAAAGCTCTCGTCGCTCGTTTTAAGGCTTTGGAAACTTCCACTGCTGCAATTCAGCCTTTGCCAGGGGTATTTCAGAATTTCACAGTGCAATCTGCCAGGAAAGTGGAGATGTTGAGGTGGCAGCTCTGGATCCATTTCATTTTTTTTACTTGATCTCCATCACTGCTGTTGCTTTAATTTATTTGCTGTTACTCCTGCTACTGTTGTCTGGAATTAGAAAGGAAAGGGAATTTCCTTATTTAATATGTGTGAGGGTTCGTGTAGCACCACTGAAAACAAACCTGCACAGGGAAAATAATTCAGATATGGAAACCTGATAGCCAACCTAAGATCTTTATCATTTCTTGATAAAATGATTCTTGAACCTGAGCAAAAGGGAATTTGGGTTCTACTACAAAATAAATAATAGCTTAATTTCTGTGGTTTCATGCCACAGAAGAAGGTATGCTGTCCTTAGAAAGTGACTAATCCCTGTCTTCATATTTTCAGACAGTATGTCTTAGATGACCTCCAAACTAATTAATTTTCCCCTTGAAAATGTCAATTTCCCCAAGATCATTAGCCCTCAGAAACACAACACAAAATAACGTTCTTCCAGAAGTGAAAAGATTAATTTAATGTAGCAGCCCTTCTTTAACACAAAGCTCCTTTTCATCTTGTCACCAGTGTTGCTCGGGGATTACCAAACACGTATTACATGTCGAGAATTATCATTGTGTGTCCAGAAATCCAAGCATTAATGAGAAATTCATCCACATGAATGTGGATGAAAGTTGTAGGTTTATTCTCCAGAGAAGCCAGGAAATAAGAGTTCACCAGTTTCATTATATTCCAGTGGCCGTTGGCACAGGATTCCCAAAGGCTTTTGGAAAATCTTAGGGAGAGGCTCCTACCCTTCAGGACCAGAGAAACCATTTGGAACAAGCTCTCTTTTGCCATGGGCACAGTGGAAAAAGGAATCATAAAATACCTTTCCTGTGTGTAACCACTGGTGCTGTTAGCAGCAAACCCCATTTGCTCACAATCAGGAAAATCTGATTAAATCAGTGAAAATTTCTTGATCATCACCTCATCTAGAAATTTTCCTCAATAAATTTTACATACAACAGGTTTGCTAATCTCTGTAGTCTAAAATAATCCAAATTTAACATTAATTACCTCCTGCACTGAAAAGCCCTTAAAAAATGAAGGATACTTGTGCTGCATATTTATACATTTTTAATAGCCAGGCAGCAGGGGAAAATTAATGGAAGTTCAACTTTGCATTTCTTGCAGCAGGTGTATTTAGACAGGTATAGTTATAAATTAAGATGCTGCCCACAATTAGCATTTAACTCTCAGACTGCCAGGTTTTATTTATTTTTATTTTTTTTATATGAGTATATTTTATAACAGATGTGCTAACTTTTGGAGAACACTCTGGAAAATCTTTGGGGGTGGTTTCTATTGTTTTTCCCTTTACACCATAAGCTCCTATAAAAAATGTGTGTTCTGTTCTCCTCATAAATCCTGGAGCCCGGTAGGAATATTGTAAAATTGCAGTTCAGTGTTTAATGTTCATGCAAGTCCCACGGTGTGGCTGATAAATAGTGGGGGAAGATGAGAAGTGCTGGTGATATGCCTTTATTACTGATGCTCCTTCTCCCTTATTGGAGATTAGAAACCCAGCCCAACAGCTTTCAATTTTCTGCAGCTAATTCCTGCAGCTTTCAGGATGCTCCTGGCCTTCCAGAATGTGGAGTTTTGCCTCATCTGTGAGTCTTTGCTTTTATTTTTCAGGAGGCCACAGTGCTTTTTCTATTCCAGCCACCAAACCCGCCCCCATTAGTGAAGCTTTCTCCTCTGTAGGGCCCTTGTTGGCTGTGCCACACAGGCCAGGAAGAAATGGCATGGAAAGAAACCTCACCATCACCCAGGACACCTGTTCTGAGTTTTAAAGGGGAAAAAAAAAAGAGTGTTTTGGGATAGGAGATGATAAATGGGGAGCTGTTGGTAATTCCCCAGTGCCAGGTTAGGCTGGGCTCATCCTCACCCCAAGATGTCCATCCCAGCCCTGAGCTGCTCCGTGTGCCAGGGGCAGTGGCAGCTGCAGCATCAGACAGAGCAGAGCAATAAGTGGACAGAAAAAGGGATTTTTTTCATCTCGCTTCCCTCTTTCTGCTTCTCCAAAGAGCTGATGGCTCAAAAGAGACTGCCACAAGGTGGGAATGATCAGGGGGCAGAGAGGGGCTGGTAAAGTTGGTTTAAGAATATGCACAACAAACCACCTGCCAGGAGCTCAAGGTTCAGGATTTGCTTCCCAGGAATTCAGGAGAAATTCTTCCTGAGGAGGCTGCTGGTGTGAACCCCTTGGATCATGGAGCTACCATGCCATGCACGAGTGTTATGTGGTATTTTACAGACATTGGGTTGAAGGTTCATGTTCATTCCTGTTCCTTTCTGGATAACATTCCCACTTTTCTGATGCCTTGATTTTACAGCGTGTAATTAAAATGTACCTGTGGTATCCTGTTGCCTAATTTGCGGTTTGATTAAAAACTATAGCTGGGGTTTCACAGAGCTCATTTAGCAAAAATCACCGATAGATGGATTAATTTATGCTAATGAGCTGTACCTCAGCATCAGCAGAGTTTCAGCTGGATGTGCTCTCTCTGGGTCCCAGTGGTCTGCTCATTTAACTGCTTATTGTAATACATGGAAAGTTGCCTTGAAAAACTTACCCTGAACTGCTGCTTTGACTGTGCTTGGATTTATCTTAATCTTTTTTTTTTCTTTTTCTCCCTTCAGCTGTCAACTCAGCCTTAATCTCCAGCAGCTTCTTGCTTTGCTTATTTACTAGTTGAAGTATTAATGAGCATTGTTGCCCTGTCAGTGCTAATTGGCCGAGTAGTTTTCAGATTATGCTTTGTGCTCAAGCCTTAGTTTAGATGGCTTTGGACAAAACAGGCAAATCGGGAGATTGGGAACAATTCAAGGATTATTTTTATTAAGTGCAGCCCCATAAATTTCTCTCCTGCCATCGAGGACAGGGACACTCCCATGTTTTAAGAGATCCTCCCATGTCACACACAGCTTTGAATTTGCTGAGCAGGCTGCTCATGTCCAGGCAGGGATTGTCAACTGCTCCAATGTCCTTTTCCCTGCTTTCCACAAAAGCTGTTCTGAAAAATCTTATTTAATGCCCACAATCTGAAGGCAGAGAGTTACAGGAGGTGTTCTGCCACTAGCAAGGTTCCATATCCAGAACTACTGGAATTTACCTTCTCCTAATCCAATATTAAACCCATCAGCATCACTTAAATGCCTAAATATCCATTTACAGGCAAATTGCTGAGTTGTTTCTAAACCAGTGCTTTGTGCAGGCATCGTGGAATTTAAAAGGACGCAGAAAATCACTGTCAGGAGAGAAGCAAGGACAAATCCTGCTGTTAATTTTTTTCTGGGAGTTGTATAAGAATCCATATCCAGCTAACAAGCTGTCTGTGCTTCCCTGCTGGGTTCAGTTCAATGGGAGAAGCATCAAACCCCAGATTATCCATACAAAGCAAGCCCGTTTGCAAGTTGTAATTTTTTAAGCACGCATTAGTTAAAGCAGATCCATAATCCCCCATCAATATTAACTTTCATCCTGGGAGATGCACAAACCCCCTTCCTAAACATCAGGATTACTCCAGTCTGCTGTTGATTTCATCTGACGGAACATTAAAAATCAGAGGGGATGTTTGGGGGTGTATTTTTTTTTTTTCCTTTGGAAAAAATCAGATTGCCTGACGCCAAATGTTTCAAATGACGTGTTGTATTTGTCTGTTATTTGTAACTGTGCATTTCCTCAGCTTTTTTCTCCATGAATGCCACTAATCCCTGTGCCTTGAATGTGTGCATTCCGTAGGTAAAGGCAGCGGCAGGATTTCAGACGCAGTAAAGCCCACCCCAAAGTTTCAGCCCAGCGAGGCCCTTGAGCCTGGCACTGAGTACACAATCCGCCTAGTGACTAAGAACTGGGTGGATAACAATAGCATTTTTGAAGATGTAATTGAGACCAGGGGGAGAGGTGAGACACCAAGCCCTTCGAGGTGCTGAACATTTGTTTTTCCGTGTGAGTCGATGCTGAGGTTCCATCCCGTGCAGTGTGAGTGTCCCAGACTCATCCCTCCCTGCCGTGGGGTCGAGGTTGGCCCTTGCAGTTGAATCCCATGGCAGCACAAACACATCCCAAACCTTTACAAACCAATGTGAGAGGGCAGCTGTGATAAAACCCACCAGCGGCCAGGTTGGAGATTTGCATGTTCTTGGGGGCACTTTTACCTCTCTCTCTTTCACAAAACTGCTTTTGCATGAGAGGCCTAACAGCTCTGTGCTCAGCTTTCCTGTGTGGTGCTAATCCTGTGAGTCAACTGCTCTCTCAGAGCCACCTTGCCAGGTGTCTGTGGTGTCCCTTGTCACCCGCACGCTCCCCTCCAGTCCCAAATGTCACACTCTGGACCCTTTCCTGCCTCGTGTTGAACACCATCAGTAGTGATAGACCTATTCCATTAAAATCCAGAGAGAACCATGATTGTGTTGGTGTTATCACGGTGTGCTGCCCTTTCCCTCTGGTTAATTTTCTCCCTTTTTCCTCCTCTCCCACCTCCCCAAGCCTACGCTGGCATTTACGAGGGGATTTCCACCCAGGGCTGGTTCATCGGGTTGATGTGTGCCATCGCCTTGCTCACCCTGCTGCTGCTCACCATTTGCTTTGTCAGAAGAAATAAAGGAGGCAAATATTCAGGTAAATGGATTTATTGTCCTTTCCCTATGTTCACATGTTAATAACTACCATCCTTCAGAGGTTTCTCCCTGGGGGCCGCGAGCACAAACATCCAATTAGGGTTTGTAGCTCTTGATAAATGTCCATGGAAGGGATTTTAATGAATTTGAGTGGAGTTGTGCTGGTCACAGAGCCTGCAAAGGCCTTTCCCAGCACTTCCTCCAGCAAGATCCTTGCTAGCAGGACTCCCTGCCCACTTTCCACCTGGGAGCTGCTGCTGGACACATGGACAGAACTTCCACAGGCAGCTTAGCAGCGGAATATTTTGCTAAAAAATGACCTCTGGCATTTTTCCAAGGAGTGAGTAAAGATTTAGGAGAATGTATTGAAGTAGAAATCTGAAACGTGACAGAGGTGGATGCTCCATCTCTGAAAACATTCAGTGCCAGGTTGGATTCAGCCCAGGTGGAGGCTTGGAGCACCCTGGGACAGGGGAAGGTGTCCCTGCCCATGGCAGGGGTGGCACTGGATGAGCTTTAAGGTCCCTCCCAACCCAAACTATTCCATGATTCTCTAAATACTTGCTTATAATAAATTGGGGAATGGCCCCAAACTCTTGGAAGCTCACAGGTTGTGTCCAGCCAGCTCCAGGCCAGGCTGGAGGTGATTGCAGATGATTTTCCCTTTGCCCCTGGGAAAAGAAAAATCCATGGCAGAACACAACAAAGAGATCTGTCCTTTATTTTATTTGCACAGTGAAAGAAAAAGAAGATTTGCATCCAGATCCCGAAGCTCAATCAATAAAAGATGAAATCTTTGGGGAATATAGGTAAATAGGACCTGCTTTCACCAGCCTTTGTGTTTCTTGGGGTTTTGTTTGTTTCCAAATGCCATCATTATTCGGGACATTTTTATGGCATTCAATTAATGCTCTTTTTCATTTTCAAAGCCAACCTCATAGGAGTGGATAAGAGTAGGAATATGAAGGTATATCCAGTATCTTTCAGTCCATCCAAGCTGGGATATAAAGAAATGTTGATGCATTGGTGGTTATTTTTCACTTTTTTTTTTGGTGTTTATTTTTTTTTTTTAATTAGCATTGTATGAATAATGTAAATATATATGATAATTTGGGGTGCTACTGAAAAGCCCACTGAAGTCAATGGGTTGAATTCTACGACATCAGTGGGGTTTTGAAACTCAGACCCAAATCATGTAATATGGGGAATGGTCATTTTGGGGAAGAAAACAAAGAAAACTTTAGAATATGGTAAAGAACATTTAAAAAAAAAATCTCTGTAGGAGAATTGAAATAGCCACTTTGGCTGTTTTAAAATAACTAAAACTTCTAGCAATATGTAATTGTGATATGAAAGAGAATACAGAATTATAAAACCCATGCTGGAAAACTGGTGCTTCTGCCCTTAAGAGCATAAAATTGCTGTTGAAATCCCACTTATATATACTACATTATTTGTACTGGAGTAGGGCTTTTTTTTTTTTCTGCATAATTTCATCTTTATTTAATTTTTAATGCTTTCTAATGGGACAAATATTTAGAAAGGTAAGAGAGCCCTGAGGTTAATATAACTTTGACCCCTTCCTTTTCCCCTGAAATCCAAACTTGTCTTTTTTTTCTGAGGAGAAATGCCCTGTGCAGAAAAGTAGTGATTTTTTTTTCTGTGTTGTTTATGCACATATTGAGTCCATCCTGAAGAAATGAAGCTCAGGTTCATTTCTCTGTCCTTCCTTAGACAAAATTGCCAAAGATTTGACGCTGAGCTGGCATTAACAGCAAGGGCTGTACTTGACTAATTATGTCCCTAATCCAGAGGCCTAATTTAGAGGTTTTTTTTATGTAATCTTTTAATGTTTTCCCAGTCCCCCCAAATGTCCTGTTCAGGCTGTTCTTGTTCCTCTTCTGTGGTGCCATTAGGAGGAATGGCCAGCAAAATTTCCCTTTTTTCCCAGAATTTTGGTGGTGGGCCTATCCTTTTTCCTGGAATTTTCCCTGAACAGAGACTGCAGATGCAGATTTGATTCTGCTTTGCTTTTTTCCCAGTTTTTCCCCTTTTTCCTGGAATTTTCCCTGAACAGAGACTGCATATACAGGTGTTCATTCTGCTTTGGTTTTTCCCAGTTTCTCCCCTTTAGCAGAGGCAAACTCCAGTAAGATAAACTCCGGTAAAATAAAAACAAAACAAAAATAAAATAACAGCAGAAAAAAAGGGGGAAAGCACCTTTATTGGTCATTTAAGCTCAAAGAGATGTTCCCAAAGCAGTGAGATGTGATCCACTGATGTGATGTCACTTCCTCCACCCACCTCAAAAGGAAAATGAAATAAATTGGCCCCGAATGTTGTCCAGTGATTTGTAAAATGAAAAGTGTCCCTCTGTGAGGTTCCAAAGGAGTGACATCAGCCCTGCTGGCTGGAACAGACCCCTCCAACCCTTTCCAGCATTCCCTTTCCCTTCCCTTTCTGTCCATTCTGTCTGCCCAAGGCAAAAAGGGAAAAAAACCCCCAAATAGATGGGTATTAATAACGCCCATTAACCAATTAATTCATTGGAATAATGACAAAACCCTGTGTGGGGCAGCTCGGGGGTGTGGCCATCACCCAGGGCAGGGCTCAGAGGTCAGACCATCCTCGCTGACACCTTCACACCACCCACGTGTCCCTCACTGTGCCCTTCCCAAAAGAGCAGTTCCCCTCCTCGGCAGCGAGAGGCAGATTTTTGGAAAGGCATCTCTTTATTTTGTAGTGACAGCGATGAAAAGCCGCTGAAAGGCAGCCTCCAGTCACTTAACGGGGACATTAAAGCCACTGGAAGTGCTGATAGTCTGGTAGATTATGGAGAAGGGGAGCATGGCATGTTCAATGAAGATGGTTCATTTATTGGAGCTTATTCTGGATCTAAGGAGAAAGGATCAGTGGAAAGCACTGGGAGCTCTACGGCAACTTTTCCTCTCCACGCCTAGAACGATCGGTGTTTAATTGTGCTTTTTGTCCTGGTTAGCTCTCCACCTGAGCAGGGTAACACTTGAGGCAGTCAGGAAAACCCTGACGTCCAGGTAACACAACAACGAGTCACTGCCACTAAAAGATGATTTTTCCTTTCCTAATTTCTGTGTGTTTTCTTCTCAACGAACCAGGATAATTCTTTATTCTACACGATGTGTTTGTCTGAGCAAACCAGAGTTTCTCGGTGGTACAGCTGTGTCCTCACCTGCTGCTCCAGCTGTTTCCTAGCCTTGGAATATGTTTCTCTGTGTAGTATTTTTGCCCTGTATGGCTGTTGTGGAAAATTCCCTCGTGGCCTTGGTTATAACCTCGAGGTTATGGCACCAACAAAACCAGGTTACTCTGCAAAGCGACACAACGAGGAAAATTAGGATTTAAAATACCAGAGAAATATATTCTAGATATTGTATAATTTTTCCTAAAGAATTAAACCCCTTTGTGTATGATATTCAAAAAACTGTTTTAGTGGCTACAGCTGACTTCAATTTCCAATACTTAGAAATGCAGCTTTACCCACAGGAGAGTGTGGGTGAAGCTGCTGCCCAGTAGCTGGCACTATTTCCTTAAATAAGTTAAGCTGCAGCTTTTTCTGTGGCAAGGCAAAACAGGGTTCCCATCCGCCATCACTCGAAATATTTTTCATTTTTCCCAGCTGCAAGCTGCATTTCTAAGCAAACTCCTTGGTGTCTGTCTCATATCTGTATATTTGTGAGCTAGCCAACATTTCATGGAGACGTTGTACATATGATATTAATATTGACACAAGTCCAGAGCAGCCTGGTTTTATTTTGAACTGAGACATGTTGCTAGCATGGGTCTGTATAGCTGTGTAGGAATGAGTAGAATTGCTTCTCAATATGGATTTGGACCAGCAAAATTAGTTTTCAGAAGGAGTTGTGTGTATAGGAATCATCCAAACCTCACATCATTCAAGCACCACCTGAACTAGACCTCCCTGGCTTTCCAGAGTTCATTTCTTCTCAGCCTATTCACTGTTAAATAAACAAGAACAAAAGCAAAGAGAAAATATTATGGTAGAGTTTGTTTTCCTGTTTTGTTGGCTGAATGCTGGTTTAAATCTGGTTCTTTGCCTCTCCAACACTAACTCAGCCGAGCTGTACAGCACATTTTTTTGGTCTTTTTGTATTGGAATCTCCTGAATCTCTTTTTTGATAGCATTTTGTACTTTTGAATCTGCTTGTTTGAGTAGAGCATCAACTGTGGCTTCATTTCTTCTGTCACTCCCATTACAAAAGTTTTTAAGTAGTTCCTGCAGGAGGAATAGATCCTCAAAGCTCTTTGGAATCCTGATAGCAATTAGGAAAATGTCCCCAAACGGCTCCTCCATGATTTCAATGGAAGAAAGAGAGGAAGCAGGAATTACTCACGTGGTTCTGAGTTTCCAGCAAGGGCTGCAGTTAAGCCCAGGGAAATGCAGATTTTTCCCTGGGGATCCCACACTGCTCCCCCCAGGCTGGGGCTGCTCCTGAGAGCTTGGAAGTTTCTGGAAGTTTTTGGTGCTCAAGCTTGTGCTTATCTGTGCCTCTTTTTTGTTTTTTTTAATTGGAGATTTTAAGGGCTTTTTATGTAACCTCTATTTGGGAGAAGCAAACCCCAAGCAGCCACCCCAAAAGCCCCATTCAGGCTGTGCCTATGAGTATAAAGTGGTGAGTGGAAATCTGCCCTCAATTAAAAATTATCCCACATTATTCACTTTCATTTATAAAGTTCTATTTTCTGTATTTTTTTTCTCAATCCAAACACAGAAAAAGTCCGAAAACCTTTTAATTTTTTTGGGGGAAAAGTAATTTCCCAAAGAAGGGAGTGCACAATTAGAGAAATGTGAAAATTGGCAGGTCAACAACAGAGACATTTCCCATCAGCATCTTCTTCTGCTGACTCGTGTCTGCTGCAGCCCAAAGCAGATAAAATCTAAGAACTGATTGGGCTTGTGACAAGCTGCTGCTTGCTTTGGGCTGGTTTTAATCTATTTCCTTTGGGAATCATCTGCAGTGATCAAAGGTCTTGGAAAATTAGGGAATAAAATTGGGGTGGGCTCCCCCAAATCCTCACTTTGGGCTGGGGGTGGCTGCACACACCCATCACATTTTCCTGTGGGTCACTGCAGATAAACCAGACCCCAGAAAATGCCTCTGTTAGGCAAAGTTTAATTTCTCTGTTAGGTTTCAGACCGTATTAGTGAGTGTCAAATGATGCAAAAATGGGTGTAAATGCCCCTTGTGCAGCTCTGGTGCTGCTCAGAGGGGTTTGTGCTGAGCTGCTCAGCCGTGCTGCTGGCGCTGCTTTTCCCACTCGGATTTTCATTCACAGCCTTAAATCTCATTGCTGGTGTCCCACGATGCCTCAGCACCTAAAAATCAAACAGGGAGGAAAAGATGTGCGATGGAACCTGGATTTTTGAACACGGGTTCTGAGGAATGTGCCCAATGAATATTAAACAAGTGGCTCAAACTCCCAGGAAATCTCACTCACCTGAGCTGTTTTCTCCTCCCCGATCATTTCTTTTCCTTTTTTCCCTGCATTGAGATTTTATTTTCTGCTGTAAAGGTACTTGGAAAGTGCAGGATAGTGATTTTTTTTTTTGAGATTTTTTTTTCCAAAAGTAAATGAACAGAGCAAGCTGAGGTTTTCCTGAGGAGTTTTCTGTCATTGCAAGGAGCTGGGCTGTGTTTTTGTCTTGGTCTGTGACAGGTGAGAAGAAGTGTGGCCATGTGGCTCAATAAAAGTGTCACCAGCTGCACTGCAGTTTATGGAACTTCCTGACTTGGGAAGGGACCCACAAGGTCATCAAAGTTCAACTTCTGCCCCTGCACAGAAC
>VZUA01020418.1:5710-26440 GCA_013401035.1 Horornis vulcanius | reverse complement strand
AAAAAAAAAAAAAGGAAGTTCTGTAGCTCATATTGAGTCACTTTATTCCCCTCCCAATTTGAAATTTTAGGGAAAGCTCAGCTGGCTGATTGCATGTGACAAAGCAGCTACCTGAATTCCAGTCAGCTCTGAGCTGAAGTTCCAGTGTATTTTAGCCAGAAAAATTCCCTAGCCAAGAAAGCTTTGTGTGCCTACCCCAGCAGTTTGCAGCAGTGCTCAGGCTGTATCTGAACTGACATCCCTGATGTGAGCTGGCTGTCCCAGCACTGCCTGTGCTCCAGCACACTCTGAGCCACGGAAACTGCCCCAGCAGCTGCAGGCCCAGGTAGAGCTGCAGCATGGCCAAGCAAATTGCACCACTGTTTACTTAATGATGCAATGAAAATCAAAGGAAAACTGGCAAATCCAGATGTGTTATGCTGGGAAATTATTTTCTAGTATGGCTGAAAGTACCTCGGTTTTTATTTAGGGATTCCATTGGTGAAAACAACTGCTCGCCAGGAACAATCAGCAAACCTGCCTGGCCACCTCTGTGGACTTTTTAAGTGGCAGAGCCTGATGTGCTGGGTCTCCGTTTTTTGCTTTTCCAGAGGCAGAAAATCATGTGCAGGGAATATCAATAGAAAAAGCTGCCAGAGTTCAGGTATCCTTTGAAACACAGCTACCACCTCTCTGCCATTGGAGCCACGGGCCTTTGTTTCCATAGCAAGAAGGAGAAAAGAGGCTGAAATGCACAGGTAGGTGATGGATTTGAATGCTCTGCTTTCAGGACTAGATTTCTCCATGCTCATGTGCACTTTCCCATCTTGCAAGCTGGCTCGGACTTGACTGCACAATGAGTAACAGGAGGCAGCACCAAGCTTTTCCTTCCAACCACCATCCTGTGACAGCAGCACTCAACATTTGCACTGGAATTCAGTATTACAGCAAGAATGGAAAAAACCCTGTCAGGGAACAAATTAGCCTAACTGGAGAAATGTCCCTGACCCATTCACTGCACCAAAACAACAGCTCTCCCTCTGATCCTCTGCATACCCGGTCCTCCCATGAAATCTTGTTTGAAAATCAGCCCAAGTGGGACACTGAAGTTCTGATGCTGATGTTTTTCCCGTGAATTGCTTAGCAAAATAGTTGCTTTTCAGAAACTGGTGGAGAAGAGATTAAATCAATCACCGAGGCAAATTATTTTTAGCGAGAGAATTAAAATTATGAATGTACCTTACTGCATATGTGCACTTCTGTATTTATGTTCCTCCTGTAGCATCTAAAAATTACACCTGCCACATGTATCTTAAAATTAAATGCTGCATTATTTCTCCAAAAGAAACCATAATGGTCTTTTGTAAATAATTTTATCTACTGTTCAGCATTTTGCAGTCTTGCTATGTTATACTACAGCATTTATTGTTTTACAACTGTTAGCGTTCTCTGGTGAGAAATGCTGTAAAAAACATAGACACTGAAATACTTTTTTTCATCTCCTGGATTTATAATAAACAGGGGACTCAAGAGACAGTTCCTCAAGCTGGAAGCCATTTGGTTTGTGTCAGGGGAAACGCTGGGTAATCAGGACAGCCTGCTGCTCTTCACTGGCTAAACTAAAGGAAACATACACAAAGTTCCCTCTATATATGGGATTTTACAGCTAATGCAGCTTAGCAGATTGTTCAGTGCTCCCCCAAACCTCCCAGCTGAGCCTGTCCCAGGAGAACAAGGGCAACTTGCCTGGAAAAAAGCAATTCTCAGCTCTGGGCATTTGCTCCCAAAGTCTGCACGTTGTTTGGAAGTCACTCTGGCTCTGCCCCATCCTGCACTGGCTCGGCCACGAGATTTGCCAGGACTCTGTGACATCCCTCCCCTTGCCCAGGACAGCCAGGATGGCCCAGGTTGAATACGCTCCTGGCACAAAATCCCACTCCCAGTCTGATGGAGGTGTAAGCACTTGGTCTCAGCTCAGTGTCAGCTAAATGAGTTTTCACTTTTTCATGCACTTTTAGAGTACTTCAGTCCTAGGCTTTTCTCTTCTTTAAAAAGTAACAGATACTTACTTAAATTTATGAACTGCGGTTCCTTTCTCTGGTATTTTTGGCATTTATGTATGCTGTACACAGTCAGATAGCTTCCTACTGTTATTTCATCTTTTATTTTCTCATTTCCTCTGGGGTTTTGGGGATTTTTTTCTTTTCTTTTTTTTTTTGCCTTTCCCTTGCATTGGGAAGCCACCTACAAGGTCCTAATATTGCTTCACCTTTTGGGCATTTTCTGCCCCTAAGGTGGTGGTGGTTGAAGCTGTACATCAGCAGCAAATGTTGCTCTCTGAATTGTTCATAGATCCTTAAAAAGCCTTTAGAAGGAGCATGAGTTTTGTTATTAGCACTTTTAAGGTTCTTTGTGCCAGTCACAGTGAACAAAACCAAAAAACCTCACAGCCCATATCTGGGATGAAGGATACCTGAAGATACCTGGACATCCCACTTGGGGACACTCATTAACAACCGAAAAAGCACATTTTAATTTTGGGAGACTTTTTTTCCCCTGCTGGATTTTGTAATGAATGCATTTGGTGAGACATCTGCCTTGCCTGGGGGCAAGGAACAGCAGACCAAGGGCCAGAGGAAGGCTCCCTCCCAAACCCAGGGCCCAGCACAACCAGGACAAGCAAATGAGGGACAAGGACTTGGGTAGGGAGCCTGAGGCACAGCCCCAAGCTAGGATTCATTTTTAATCTGGCTCTTTGAAAATCATTCCTAGTCACTATGCTGCCACAGGGGGATACATCCCCCCTCTCTCAGCAGCACATATTTTCCAACATTTCATCAACTTCTTTCTGAAATAGAAACCGTCATTTTTATATGATTTCTCCCAGTATTGTTAATGAATTACCAACATTGATGTGGTATTTTACTGGTTATGGTGCTCATTACTAAAGATTTCAGCTCTCATTTTCAACTGCCTGCTTATGTTTATTTAATTAAAAATATGACTGATTTCAGGGCAATACTTGTTAAATGTTATTTTCCAATACACTTTTAGATATTTTTCTAATGAAAACCACATTACATTCATGGTGTGCACTGCAGCCTTTGCTTTTCCCATACATTATACTACATTTACTTAATGTTCATTGTATTTAATTGTCATGTGGCCCCTACCTGAAGCAGAGGTGGCATTTTGGAAGGTTGAAAACTTGTAATGTGAATAAGTCTCCTTCTCTACAGCAGTAGATTTGTGGGGGTTTTAGTGAGAAACAGGTAATGCCGCAGAGATTGCTTTTCCACATACAATTATTATCAATATAGACAGTAACTATGAACATAATGAATCACTTCAGATTACCTTGTCATGTCTTTAAACAACCACTTAAAAATAACAGGTAAAGTCATTCACTATTCAAAATATCAAAAATAGCAAATTTTGAACGCTCATCTGAGAAGAGACAAGATTGGCACTGGGGCAAGAGGCAATTAAAGGTAATGCAAGAGAGATGGAGGAAAAAAGGATTACAGATATGTGGAAGGAAGCCAGGAACTGGTATGTGGGTGTTTATGAAGTCTAGCTAACAGCTTTCTTTAATGAATATATTATTAGAAAACATTTAAACACAACTTAATAATAGCTGTATGTCAGAAATTATCCTAAAATCAGTTGCTTCAGATCTAGCAAGTTAATATTAATTTAAGGCCAAAACAGTGATGCAAGAAGGTTCCCAGAGAAGTTGTAGAAAAATAAACAATATTGCTGAAGATATTTTAGTGCTATGATACTCCTCTAAGTTTCTCCTCACTGGAGAGTCTTTGAAACAGTCAGAAATACAATATGACAGCACAGAAATGCTGCCTTCAGACCGTGCTGCTTCAAGCAGAAAGCAAAAGACACAAAGACACCTTGAAAAAGGTGACAGATGCATTTGATACTTGTGTCTGTTTTCACAATGCTTCTCAAACACTTCAGCAATAATCACTAGACTAAGTAAAGCCCTACAAGTGCTAGAACTGGAAGGTATGGAAACCAAAAGGAAAGGGAAGACAGTTTATGTCCTCCAGGCAGAGTAAAATCCTGGCAGATTAAATTGGACTGAAAACATCTTGTCAATTAATTAGTGCCTTTATTATCTTAACTGACACTCTGCAGGCCCTGAAGGTTCGTAGCTTTCAACCACCAAAACTGAAAAGTGAAGCTCCTCCTTGAAAACCCAGCGGGCAAATTCAGAGGAGAAAATGTGATCTGAGAGAAAGCTGCAAAGGCTGCTGAGCTGATTGACTGGGAAAGGAAGGGACAGTGCAGGATGTGGAGGGGCTGGAAGGAGTGGGATGTGCCAGGAGTGCTAGTGAGGAGCTGCTCTTCACAGGCAGGGGAAGCTCAAAGCAGCCACGCTGGTGCAGGAACGAGGGTGGGAAAGCAAACTGGAGCAACTAGAGGGAACCAGAACAAGTGGAAAGGCAGGATCTGAATGTTAATTGTCGAAAACCTGGAGGTAACAGAATTAACACTGAGCCATACTGTACAGGATTGGAAGTACAAGAGCCAGTGTAGCAGCAAGAAAGACACTCCTGCAAAGTGGGCATCCGAGGAACCATCCAGAATGACCCATCCCTGCTTCCCAGTCAGCCTGCAGCAGAGGGCTCTGGGCTAAGACTAGAGACTGGGGCTTTCAAAGTTTCTTTAGACACAAGCCAAGTTTTCCTAAGTTTATTCAGAATGTGCACAAAATGCACCCAACTCCATAACCCTCCAGAAAAGAAAAGGCAGGTTCTGCAGGGAGCTTTTCATAATATGACACTCTCCTCCTATGTTTGTGTTGAACTAATTCCCAGTTTGGTGCTGGGGAAATTGAGCTGCTTGGAAAGACAATCTTTCTTATAAGAAATATAACCAAAATCTCGACCATTTATTTTTCAACAATTACATCATGGTACTTTAAAAGAAAGTAAGAAAAACGAATTTTAATCTTAAGGTCTTGGCCAGCTTGTATTCTTCCTCACCAGAAACTTTAACAGGAGTGATTCCTCATGGGCTGTTGGATGTGTCAGGAGGGGAGAGCAGCCAGATCCTGGCTGGCAGTGATGCTCCTCCCCTCCCCACGGCTGACGGCAATTTGCCTCATGCTCAGCAGTTCTGGGCCTCTAAAATGAAATGAATCAGCTGCAAAACTGGTTTAATGAACAGGATGAGGGCTCACAGACACCAGCAGCTCCAGCAGAGTCACCAAGCAGTGACAACGCTGGTAACAGGCTGAGAACTGAACGGGATGCAGGAAAAAGAGAGGTATCTGAGAGCCAAAGAGAAAATGTGTGTTCTTTGCTGGCACCAGTACTCCCTGGGATAACTACTTTGGATCCAGGGAACACCAGCACTGGTGTTTGGAGCCAGGGAAAAGCAGGAACACAATCACAAGCTGCCCCAAATGGCTGCAATACTGTGAGAAGCTTGGGGGAAAAGGTGGGGAAAGAGACAGAGAAGCCTCACCAAGGGAAAAGCCAAAGGGGTGGATCCAAAAATATAGGGAAATGCAGTATCAGTTCTCCAACCAAGGCTGGCAACAGGTTACTGTGTGCAAGCTGCCGCAAGGAGCAAATGAAATGTTTTGCATTAAAAACAAACTGATGAACAACCCTAAGGAAGCCTTAGCTCCTTCTTCCCAAAGCAGACTCCACAGAACTACCTGCAGAACAAAGCCCAAAGTGATATCCAGGCTGGCAAACAGCTGCCCTGGCTCTCAGCACCCTGCTGGGATTTCTGTCTGTCTCCAGTTCTTGCTTCAGTTTTCTGCTGGCTTTGTTCACTTTGCCAATATAATTTTTTAGAGCAAAAGGATGGTGGTGTCGTGGCTGTGGCTTAACTGAGTCTTAGATGTGCTCTCAGTGCACACTACTATAACACAAATAATAATCTGTGAAAATGATATGCAAGTGTCTTATGGATGATCCATTCCTGGCCACAGATGAGGTGCAAATCTCCATTTTCAGGCTTCCAGATTTCTTTCCAGTATCTGGTAACACTGAGTGATGCAATTGTCTCGCCTTCAATATCCCAGAGGGACAATCTCTAGAAAGCCCACAACTAACTCCACTTTTTATCATGTGAAAGGGGTTTTGTTTTCTGTTTTGTGGGGGCTTTACTATACCTAATGGAGAGCCGGGCACATCAGTAGGATGTGCATAAAGGTTGGGCTGCACAATGATATAAAAAAGTCAGAAGCTCAAAGAAGCTTCAGTACATTCAATATCTGAGCCTGGGCTGGTTCAGTGTCTGGTACAGTTGTTACACAAGCAGACAGCCAAGTGTAAACATTAAGCTGTGAAGTGTCTCACTACTTGCCAGGTCTTCCCACTATGCACGAGTTTGCATTACAGAACATTTAATTACAGTGTTATGACTAGAACCAGCTTTTTCCTTTCAGCCAAGCAGAAAAGTAACAGAGTAATGAAAAAGTAATGAAAACTCAGTAAAAATTCCTTAAACCGAAGACACACATTCAGTTGTGATTTCGAAGAGTACATGTCAAGGAAGACTCCTGCTAACTGTCATTTAGCAGGCTGTTAAAAAGTTTCAAAATTGAAATAAAAGCTGATCCAAGTTATGAGGTTTATTCTTTTGTCTTAATTCTTAACTATGTTTTCTATATGGAGCACAAGTAGAAAGCACAAAACACAGTCAAAGTAGTAACTTAGAAAATTTCATCCTGTGGCTTACAAAGTTATTTTATGCAAAAAGCCGTGGTGGCCTCAGTGGAAGAATTTGCACAGCCAGGACATGGAGGTGGCAGAATTCAGGCCCAAAGCTTTGGAATATTGATTACACTTACAGGTAGCTGCTTTGCAGGACAATCTTCCTAGGAAGTGTGGTTGATATTTCAGTATGTCAGACTCTGCATTGAACAGCAGTGAAGAAAGCTTCCTTTCATGGCATTGGGAGGTGCTGAAAAGATGATGGTAATTTAAACCATCAACACAAAATGTATCCAGCCTTATGCAGATAGTCATGTGAATTTACTTCTGCTGTCAAAAGTTTCTTTTTAAAATAAGCCTTGACTTAGGATAGCATATAAAATAACATTTTAGACTCTAACTTTTAGGCAGTAATTGATTTGCAGGCAGTCATAGTACTTCAAAACGTTAATTTAGTCTAGTGTTTCTTTTATGGGAATTTATAAAATATTATATAGGAGAAACATAACAATCAGGCTTAGCCCAGAACACAAAGGGCTTTTAGGTCCTCTAATGAGTTGTGTAAGAACAGTGTACTGCAAAAAGGCCTGCATGTCATACATCTCTCCCTCATTGTAAAACATTGTTCTTAACTTTTACTGCAGCCAAAACAACTTCATTTTTTTAATTAAAAAAAAAACCAAAAAAAAAGGTATCCAATTTCACTATGCTTGTGCAGGACAAATATGTTCTGAGTCCTTGAAATCACACTGGAGCACTGGTGGATTGAAAGAGTCAGGAGTGCCAGAGTACAGAAAGGACAACATGAGCAAAGCCGCTCTGGTGGTCGCTGGTGCCAACTGATGCTTTCCCACATGTCACAAAGTCTCAACATAAAATATTATGTAAAAAATCCATATCTCATCTTTTCTGGAAAAGTAAGCACCATTCCATTCCCTTCCTCCCAGAGCTCCTGGAGGAGCGTGCTGTGTCCTCAGCATACAGCCCCTGCCTGCCTTCCCCTGCCAGTGCTGAGCATCACTGGAGATGTGGAGCTGACTTTGGCCTTTTGGCATTATTAGAGCACAAAAAGAGCACAAAAAGGTGCTTTACCCTCACAACACGGCAGAGCTGCCCAGCTTTAGGTAACGAAGCCACCTCAGCGTCAAACAATTCATGCTAAAGATGTCTCAGCTATCAGCTATCTAGGACAGAGAAGTGGCATAAAATAAACAGGATGTGTTTAGGACTGTAAAACTCCAATTCTAGTAACCAAATAAAGAATAATTTCAGGGTTTGGGTTTGCATGTGTTCCTAGAAAATGTGAATTTCTTCCCATTTTGCTGTGATTTGTTCTGTTTTGACTTTCTTAAGATTAAGTGATCAGTCTTAAGATTAAGCAGGTCAGTCTGAAGGTGCTCACACACTATTCCAAGAAAATGCTATTTCAGTCACTGCAGTGAGCAGCCTTTCCTAGCAGGGCTGGCTTCAAACACTGCATAACAGGCAAAATCCCACTATTAAGAGGTTTAGTCCAGCTATGATTGTCAAAAGCTGTCAATCACAACGGCTGTTTCTCCACCATTCAGAGAATTAACAATGAATATACTTTTTGACGTGCTAAATGAGATTCTGAGACACTTTACAAGACTTGGCTCAAAAGTGCTATCTCAAGAAATATAGAATGCCAGTAATGTTGACACTGTATGACAAATTATATGTTCCTTAATATACTGTGTCACTCCATTCAGTTTTGTAATTGGCACTGACTGTAGCTGAAATCTGATCCAAAGTATACAGAATTAACTGGCATTTGTTTTGTCCCTCAACATCTTCTAGGCTACAGATCTTGGTAAATATTTACTTAAACAGGGTGGCATAGTAATTTTTTCCCATAAAATATACATGTCCATATTAATGATTTAATTATTCTTTTTCTGTCAGATGATGGGCTAGCTGTGTATAGCCAGCACAGACTGCAAGTGACTCCTATAGAGTACAAGCAAAGACAAACTTATATAATAAAGATTTTTGTACCTTTTGACTTCTGCCCACTTCATTAAAAACACTGAAATTACAGAGGTTAATAGCCAGCCCATACCTGCCCAGCAGAAAGATTTTCAAGGAACTAGTGTTCCAGGGAGAAGCACTGTCAGCATTAAGTCCAGGGTCACACCAATTACACTCCTGTTCAGTGCCCTGTTCTCATGCCCTGGATATTGGTGTGTAACAGCTCTTGTGGGCCTCTTCCTGTTATTTTATCCAATTCCTACTGAAATAATTTCATCTTTTGCCACCCAACAGCAGGTACCCTGGGGTCTCCCGACTTTTTGCAACTGAGTTTGTTTTGCATCTGCTGGCTTCTTCATCTCCAGCTCCCTGTGCTTCGGGAGGAGTTGCAAGGATGGGCAACAAAGTGCTGAAAATTCCCAGGGATGTTGGGGGGATCTGAAGTCAGGACACCACCTCCTCACCCCACCCCCATCCCCTTCCTCCAAACCAATCCACATCTGGACACAAGTGACTCACTAATCCTATTAGAAAACAGCATTTCAGACCTGTGATGTAGTCCAAGCTCCATCTGCATTCACAGCAATGTAATTCAGGACTGACCCAGATTTAGAATAGATAAAACAGTGATGTAATGCTAATATGAGCTAAGAATTACATCCTCATATGTATATATACACACAAATACGTACATAAAATACATACATTTCTTGGAGAACATTGCAAACTCCTCCCATAGCCTCTCAGTAGCAAAATCAAAGCATGTGGTTTGCACTTTTTTGGAACATTAAAACACCATTTCCTTCTTAACAGAAGAAATTTAGACTATGGTTGGCTTTATTTTCCCTAGAGCTGCTCAGAATCACTGTGGAAATTTTCAGAAGTCTTGGAAGTGCAGAGCTCTCCCTGGCACACCAACCAGGATCAGTGCTCACAGGTTTGTGTTTGGACATTACTTTTAGAACCACTTCCAAAGATTTTTTAACTGGGCCTGAGGATGTGCCAAACAAGTGAAATTTATTATAGACCCAAGCTCCTAGCAAGAGAATTATTTAAAAGGGAGAAAATATGCACTGCTTTTAATTTACAAAGACCAGAAACAGCCNATATATATATATATGTGTATATATAGATATATAGATAAATATAACCTCTAAATGATGTTGATCTTGTCAATGCAAATGTTTCATAAAGATCATTTTCTAAGCCAATGTGTGCTTGTTTCTTCAACTCTTTTCCATGCAGTTATTTATCACTTCACACTTCTTATTGGTGCCAAATGCAGCAACATTTTGTGCAGCAGCACACAATGATCACCAGAAAGGCAGGGATTGTCCAGGCTGGATTATGTGACACCCAACATGTGCATCAAGCCTCTTCCAGGACATCTACCCTGACATAAAAGAACCAGTGGAAGATTCCTGAGCTGTGCTGAATGCTCACCTCATTCCTACAGCCACACTACGCCATCACTATCTTTATTTATTTTTATCATAATCACTTGGGCCTCTGGGTAATTGGAACAATTAGGGTGATTAATTGCATGTTTGTAATAAAAACAGAAGACTAGGGAGGGTTACATTACAAGCTAAATATTTTCAGAAAACTCTATCAGCTGGTAGACATAACAAATGCGATCAGTTCAATGCAACATGAAGCTGAGCACATTGTGCAAACTGGTTTGCTCTGGAACTCGAATGTCCTCAAAAGAAGCCAAAGTGTTTAAAAAAATAAACGAAGTCAGAGTGCACAGGGGGAAAAGAAATATTGACATGCGAGGCTGCTGTACTTCTAACATAAAGAAACATTGTTTTCCCTTCGGTCCTTTTATTGTCTAAATAGAAAGTGCAAAGCAGGGGGAAAGCACACAACAAGGCAGAGTGCATAAGTGAAGGTCAGGAGCTTGTGAGTTACACTGAAAGGAAAATTGGAAAAGCACCCAGCGGGGTACCTACAGAACCAACACATTCCTCGCTGACAGCAAGAAGGCAAACTGACCTGCCTGCCACTACACTCAGACACCAAGGGTTTTGGAGAGGGAGGTCAAACCCAAGAACAGAAAATATTCCCACTGAAAATTTCATTTCTTGAATCTTCTCTTACCAATCTGGGCTCTCCTCTTCTCCTCAACAAGATGCTACTGAAAGGCAGCTTCAACCCATGCCTCTTTCTGGATTATCTTGCAACAACCTGGTCTCCAAAGACCCTCTTTAACTAAATGAGGCGTGAATGCTTACTTACACACACTTCCCAAAGGAGAAATAAGAGTCAAGAACAGGCACTGCCCACCCCTGCCATGAAAGCTGTGCCAGTGAATGGCAAAATGCCAAATTCCCTGTTAGGGAGGGGAGCTCCACAGCAATGCCAGACATGGCTCGGCTATCACAATGTCCTTATCGTGGCCGTCGCCTTCCTGCCTGTCCCCTGAAGAATGTCACCACTGGCAGTGCTGTGCAGCTCAGGTGTGCCCTGCAGGAAGGTGCAGGGCTCAGGAGCCTGGGGATGGCTGCACAGCGAGGCAGGCAGAACCCTGAGAGCTCAGGAGCCACAGCTCTGGCCATCACCCGCAGACATGTCTGTCCCATTTTCCAAACCAGTCTTGGACATCAGTGACTCTACAGGATCTGGACCATGGTGCTCCTCCCTTAAGAGTCTTATCTTTGGCTGAGACTTCACCAGGCTCCTCTGTGAGGTGCACTATCAAATTTCTACATAAATAAAAAGCCAGCTTCTTATATTGCCCACACTCCCACATACCTGTCTGGTTACATGGAGAAAGTGAATAGTGAAAGGTTTTATGTTCCACTTGTATGATTGGAGACTTTGTGCTTTAACACAAGCACAGGGTCACAGGGCAGGAACAAGGTGTTTTCTTTCCAGTCAGCATGGACCTGACATTTATTACATGAGGGTTTTGTTCTATTTGTTTTAAGTCAATTACATTTTAACTCAGTTCAACAATGCTGGAAAACTTGACAAAATATTCCGGAGTGTTTAATCAGCATGAATGGACAAATGTCCAAAAGTTAAAATAGGAGCATATTGCAATTTGTTCTTTACACCAGTACGTTTTTCTTGTTCCAGTCCCTGACAAGCATTTGTGTCTCTGCCTTTCAATTTAACTGTGGATTTTTTTATAAGGCTAATTAAACTGCCTATTCCTCACCTGTTTAAGAGAATAAGCAACATCAATCTGTAAGAGGAGTGGAGGGCAGTGGAGGAGTGCTGAGCTACACAGCATCAGTATTTCTGTACATACCCTTCAAAAGGGGCCTGTATTTTCTATATATGCTTTCAGGTATCATCACATTCAAGTGAAACAAACAAACAAACAAAAAATGGGCACAATTAAAGGGACTGGCTTCTCTGCAGTCAAATGTGAATCTACCAGCAATCCCAAACAGGTTAAACTCCAAACTTCTGAAGGCATTTTCTTGCATTCTTCCCGGGAGTCTCACTACACAGGGGTAAGGAGAGGAGCAAACTAAGTATGTATATATCTGTACCTGTATACATACATATAAACTATATATTAAAGCTTTCAATTTACTTCCCTTAGCTCCAGACTGTTACTTTTCAACACAAATAAATTTGTTGTAGATGGGAAGAAACATCCTTCTCCAGCTTAGACCAAACTTAGCATGCAAATATCCAGTTCAAATATCCAGTCAGTATCCATGGGGATATAGACTTTGGTTTGTTCACTGCAGAAAAGGCAGAGGACCAAGAGAAATGCTTAGTACTTTAATGTTTCAGCACTTAAATCACCAGTTCCAGAGAAAAGTGTTCTGAAGGCCACGGAGCTCTGGCTTCATGTAAAACCAAGGTCTAGAAAAATTAATATAATCAGCAACAACCAGTTCAGTCAAAACTTTTGCAAACACTAGAATCATTCACGAATATTTGACTAAAACAGTTATTTCTAAAAATGCAAAGCCATTTCAATTCACTTCTCACTTATTATTCAGTACACTACTCCTAACACATTTACATCTTGTAAAATGCTCCTCAGAAGGAATAGAAAGATAGCTAAAAATTCTGCTTTTCTGACAAGACAGTTTTGTAACCTGTAAAATATACAGTAGCTCTTTTTAATGAGTAGCATTCTAAAATAGTGAATAAAATTCGCTACTCGATGTTGCTCACACACATGAAAAATTAACCACCTATTGGAAAAGACCTTATTTTCCCAACCAGGAATCTCAAACATAAGTGTAATTATGTAAATATACACAGTACCTATTCACACACTACTATTCCCTGAGGATACAACCCTTTGTGGAGAATTAAGAATTAACTTTTGATGATCCAGAAATTATTCTTAGAGAAGATAGCAGTCTGGCTTCTTCATTTCAGTTACAGCTCAGGTTGAATAATTATATCGCCAGTCACTCAAAAACCTACAGATTATCCACTCTAAACCCAGTTTGATTATTTTACTTGCTCAGCAACCTGGTCTAGTGGAAGATGTCTCTGCCCATGGCAGGAGGGTTGGACTAGATGACCTTTTGAAGGTTCCTTCCATCCCAAACCATTCTGTGATTCTGTGACAAGATGCAGCTCACACAAAGTCAGACACTTCTGACTGCTTCTGTTTGTCATGTGTTCCCAAAGCAACTCATTTCTGCTCCTACTGAGAAACTGCCCCTCTGCATCATCCTGCACTTGTGTTTTATGCATTTAGCAATGATTCTGTGGAAAATGGTAAACTCTGCTTTGGAATCTTCATTACAGAGTAACACAGCTGGGATATTCCAGCTAAAGACTGCCTCTGTCCCTTGCCAGAGATATTTACAGTTTTGCTTTCAGGATCACACACGGCTTTTCCCCTAGGGAACAAACATCTTGGAAGTTTCTGAGCCTGCACTCTGACCAGAGTTCAGTGTACAGTTTACCTTGTGTTTTTTGAGAGCTAGCCTGTGTTTTTCTTGTCTCTTTCCAAAAGGAAGATCTTGCACATCTCTCCAAAAAAGAACTAAACTCACTGGATGAAACACTGGCCCTCCAACTGCAGTAATTTGCTTTGCAAGTTTCTGGTTTCTTCGCCAAATTTATTTCTCTCAGCTGTGGCTCTCATTTAGTCAGATGTAAAAAAATTATATTCGCGGTAACAAAGTCTTGTGTCTGGTATGGATGAAGTCAGCCTTGTAGGACTGCTGTGCTTGAATGTATCAGAAGACATAATGTAGGAAATCACACTTGAAATACATTGAGTTGAGAAGTGAACTGTGGCCAATACTAAATACATTTGTGTGACTGCTACAAGGTCCTCATTGGGTCTTCGTAGGCTCTGAGTCCTATTTTCTCTGGTTTTCCCTGCTGGAGATCCCACTATGCTCTGATACATTCTAGCTCTGTTTCTGCAAAGATTCTTCATTTCCTCATTCTCTCACCCAACTTTGAAAACAGTATGCCTTTTTCTTGGAAGGGAGGTTTATACTCCAGGAGAAAAAAAAAATTAAAACTGCCTTTAATTATAACCTGCTGCTCTAAAACATTAGAACAAGGGACACCATGCAAACCAAGTCTGTACACAGGCTGTGCTTCCACAGATTTCTATAATTTAATCAGCTCTCAGACATCATTTTTCTGCAAACATTTCGAGTCCAAAAAAGGTTAAGACCATTGGTCTAACAAAACCAGGACAAGAAGAGAATTAACTGCCTGACTTTACTCAGTAGGACTGAGGTCAGGTATTGAACAAAGCCTTCCTGACTCAGATTCAACTACTACAGCACCCTGCCTCATGAATCACCCACTAAGAGCTAGCTTATTTAACATCTACTTAGAATCTGTATGATTTAAACACTGTAATAATCACTAATCAATTTGACAAGCTTGAGCTTAGAAGGGGAAAGCCTGAAACTTGGTATAAAAATAACTTAGACCAATTCTTTTCCTACAGTTACACAAAGAAGTTAATTTCTTTATATTGCCATATAAATATATGCAACTCTCATGCAGAGAAGTCCTCAAAAACAGAGTCTTGAACTGAAGGTAACACAATCATACTGAAACAAATGGACAGTCCTGAAAACACAGCACTCTCCTGCTTGCAGTGCTCTTTCTTATAGCACTGGGTCCTTTCAGCAGGCAGATTGAAAATTACTTACCCCAGAAGGCAAGTGCCTTCTTGAGCTCCAGTCCTTTCAGTGGCTCCAAGAGCAGTTTGGTTTATCTATCACACGAAACACATATTTGACCTCTATTTCTTCAACATAACCCACCTGCATGTTTTATAGAGAAACTTGCTTACTTGGTTTAGACTTAGAGTAATGGAAAATTCACACCACCCTATGGTGGTGTGTCCCTGGCAATCTGTTCCCCTGGTTAACTCTCTTCCTATAAAATTTCACTTTTGAACTTGGAAACTGGTGTCAACAAACCAAATTTGTTTAGCTAGTAAGCACTGTAAAGACATAAATTGGTCATGAGAGTCAGATCTCATTTGACCTTGAATCTTAGTCTGAAGTTCAACATGAATTAGCACAAGTCTCATTAGGGCTAAACGTCCATTATAGCTAAGTTTAGGTTCAAGGAATCTAAAGCCATGAATAACTGTGTTGAATTACTTTAAAAATAAAAGTATTCTAAGTTAAGTCTTAAATGTTTTCCTTTCCTGTTTTCATGCTACAGGTTTGGTGGGTTTTATATTTAGACTCCTCAAATCGAAATAATAGTCTGAAAACAAGAACTTTTAAAATGGGTGTCAAATGTAAAGATGTATCAATTATGGGTAATGTCTTTTGGGCTTGATTTATACTGTGAAAGTCAATACCATAAATGCTGTCCAAAACTTGGTTTTAGCTGTAGTTATCACTCACTGCCATCCTGCCACCATCACTAGCTTGGCCTGGGTGCTTCGCTTCCTCAGAGCACTCTCAGAGTTTGCACTGGTTAACAAACATCAAGGGACCACGGGACAACCTTCTCCGAGGAAATCTTCCTCTCAGCAGCGCCAAGGCTGTAGAATCACGGAATATTCCGAATTGGAAGGGGCCCACAAGCTCCATAGAGTGCAGTCCTGAAGGGACTGGCCCATGAAGGGACAGGCCGGCAGCCTCGGAGCGGGCAGCGCCCCGCTCTGCGCAGCGGAGCTCACAGCAGGGCAGCCTGCGAACCGGCAGCTCCGCCGCAGCGCGAAGCCATCGCTGGGCTCTACCCGAACCTCTGCCCACACTGAAGAATTCCCCACCATGTCTGGCTACCGCGGCAGCAAAACTCCAGGGGACTCACGAGTGAACCCCCGAGGCTGTACCTGTTTGCCCAGAGGCGTGACAGAGCAGTCCCTCGCCGCAGAGCCGAGGCGGGGCCCGACACCCGCAGGGAGCGCGGGCAGGGCGCGGGCAGCGGCCGTTCCCTCACGGGAGCGCCATGGCCGCGGCTCCGCCAGCGCCCCCTAGCGGGGGTCACCCCCCTTCTCTGTAAATCGCTCCCAAAACTCCAAGAAAATGAAATCAAGATTCTGATTTTCCATCTCCCTCCACAGCGTTCCCTTGGAGAGTACGCCAGGTGCTGTGCTTGTTATTCCTCCTNTTTGGGGGTTTTGGTTTTTTGTTTTTTTTGTGCCCCCCGCCATGAAAAAATACCCTGAGGTGTTCTGAGGAAAAAAAAAAGCGCAGCTGGCGGCTGGGACAGCGAGGAAGGTGACCCAGGAGGGTGTGGGCCCTGCAGATCCCTGGAAAGCTCCGGGCACTGAGGTCTCCAGCCTCCGAAGTGCCTTTGGACTCAGGCAGATAGGATTTGTATTCCCAGGGCTGTGGAACGTCGGCAAGCAAAGGGACATTTCACAACATGAGGCGCTGCACGAGGAAGGGGATGTAAAACATCGGCCATCTGCAGGTACACGAGGCTTTTGAATTTCTGGAATTTAAGTGTGTATTTACTGTTGCAAGAGCATGAGAAAGTCGATTTGCACCTTGATCAAAAGAATACATTTCTTAATGGAAAACAGAGCCTTTTGAAAAAAAAAAAAATAAAAAAAAAATAAAAGGAAGGTTTTCCCAGGGAAGTATGTATATGACTGTTATTTAAACCACATTCTCTGCAAAAAAGAAAGTTTGTAAAAAGAAATGTTTTGTATTTGCTGTAGCTTATGTGGCTTGAGCACTTTTAAGTCCCTTGTACCAGTAAGACTATAAAACCCTGACAGTAATTATTAAATGAAACCAGAAATGCCTCCACTGAAGGCAGTTGTATAAAATAAAACAAAAACCTGTGAAATCACAACTAGATCCATAGGAATCAGCAGCAAAGTCATCACTAATGTTGCCTGGCTGGGGACAATATCCAAAGAACCAGCAAGAAGAAAGGAGAAAAATGTTAACCATTGTAATTAAAAGTAATGCCAAAATAAATCTGCTTTTTGTGGGGGCTCTTTCAGAACTGTTGAAGCCAAGCTTGTGTGTGATAAGCTGTACCTGTGAGGATATATGGAAAAGTCAAACGCACAAGGTGGGTGTGTGGCACATCGCTGCCTGGGTATCTGCGGCGGATCTGGAGCTCTCTCTGGGCTGCAGTAAAGCAGGCAGTCATTCCCTCTCTGATTTCAGGAATGCTTTCCACAAGAGCTCTCTTTACATTTGGATTTCTCCCTTACATTCTGGCAAGCTAAGCAGAGACATAACTCTGTGACTAATGGTAATGTTGCAGTAGTAAAATATTGGGCAAAAAAAATGGGAAAAGCAGACCCACTTGCCTGTAAGAATGATTTAATTAAAGTTTTCACTGTTCTAAAATAGTTACGTTTCACATCATAAAGATTTTTTCTGTCATGAAAACTATTTTTTTAAGGGGAAGGAGATTTTTCTTTGCTGCAAGCTGACTTTATTGGTAAGCAATTAAATATTTCTTTGGATTGCAATTCAAAATTAATTACTCATTAATGTGGAAAAAACAGCTATAGTCTTGCTGTGGATTCAGAGGTTTCCAACTGGGTGCATCTCATTCCAAGAAGAAAAAAATAAACCCTAGAAGGAGTATTATAATTATTGTCATATGAAAACCTGCTTCAGTCCAGATGTAGAAGCCAATAGCCCGAGAGTGTTAACACTGAGCAGTCTGCTGCAGGGAAATGACAGATGAATCCTACATATGTTTGCAGAATGGACATATTATACTATCCTTCTAGAATCTCTTGGGTTTGTTTTCATTTTTCCAGAGCTCCTACCTAAAAAAGAAAAAAAAAAAACAAAACACAGATCTACAATAATCTGAAGGTTTTAAGTGTCACAGACACCTCTGTATAAAATCTGGATCCTAAACTTGCATACCTAACCAATGCTGTCCACTCTCTACCCTCACAAGGAATTCCACTGACAGTAATGAAATTAGTGGTGGTAGTAAATATTAAAGAGCTGGCTCCTAATTCCTGGTTTTCTCTTTCAAGGAACAAACAAGAGCTTGTGGCTCTGTGAGGACCCAGGGACTTGCAGCAAGGACAGAGAATTGACAGATGTGTCAGGTGTTAGGAATCACACCTTCAGAAGTTCAGCTCAAGGGAGAAAATCCTCAGAAATCTGGAAATAGTGATGATGACAACTGCATATATGCAGATTTCCTACTGCAACCAGTAGCAGTTTGCATGCAGAAAGATTTCAGAAGCAAAAGGAATCCTTTCCTTTTCCTTCACAAATTCTATTAATTCAACCAAAGTCTGTGTGGCTTCAGCCTTAATAAAAAACAATAAAATTCTGGGATGATTTAGGCTGGAACAACCTCTGAGTGACTTGTCTAATCCAAATCATTCCATTACAATCCAAACTGATTTCATTATCCCTAAGTCACTTATTTAAATAAATGGAGTCAGAAGACATCACAGAGTTTAATTATTGGAAACACTGGTTGGCACTAAGTTTGGAATTAAAATTACTCACTTTGAAGTCCTTAAGTGCACAGTATGACAACACCAGTTGTCAAGGAATGTTTTTTTCCTTGGTTAAAAAGGACAAGCTGACCACAAAGTGGAAGAATGAAACCTTGAATTATTCACATAAGATAGTTCATCCTGTCAGCTCGAGCATTACCCACTTGCAATTCTCTTATCAAGTCATTTATATCTCTAGGCAGGTGCACGAACTTGGGGACAAGTTTCCTGAAATGTACAAGTCTGAAATGACACCACACAGAGTTTGACTGATGACAGGATTAAGCATATTAAGCAGGATTGGAGTCACTGTTTTCGTACAGCTGTAGGACACAAAGTCTTAAGCTGTGCCAAGGGAAATTTGGACTGAAAGAGTGATAAATTACTGGAATCATCTGCCTGGGGACATGATGGAGTCACCATCTCTGGATGTGTTTAAAACAAGAGTGGATGTGGCACCCTGTGCCATGGTTTAGTTGAGGTGTTAGGGCATGGGCTGGACTCGATCCCCAAGGTCTTTTCCAGCCCAGTGGTTCTGTGATTCTGTGATAACCAGCTGACCTTTTGCCTCAGTCACCTTCTTGTACTTCAGATGAATAAAGTAGCAAGGTTTGGTAATGGTTTTACAGCTGCTCTGCCACACCTGACATGTTCTAGAACTGAAGGCTCTACTTTTAGACTCCCCCAGTAATCAACTTCTTCATCTTTTCAGTTTAGTTGCCTTTCTCAGGCTGTTCCTTAAAATCACCACTTCCCTGTGGAGATGCCCATTTATCTGCAGCAATGCAGCAAGGGAGACCCTCGTGGAGTGTCAGACCATCCTTCAGACAGCCAAAGTAAGGGCTCTGGTTCACTTGATGATAGTTCAGAAAGACAGAGAAAAAGGAGAATAAGGAGTTTGACATGGCAATGTGGAAGCAGTTACTAGTCCAGTAAAACAGAGAGCAAACAGTGCTGTATGTGCAATGTATCTGCAGTGCCTGTGCATGACAGTCAGTGAAACGGGCTGGAATTCACCTTGCTTTGAGATTTAAGGAGTAATATAACACTGAAAATGACTTTAGAAAAATATCTGGGAAGGAGCTGGTTCAATTATTCATCCTGAACATTACTGTTCTCTTAAATCATTATGTTATAAAAACCAAACCCTCCATCCACCGAGGAACCTGCTTTGTGGGCACTGCTGGTATTTCTATTTGTCGATTATTTTATTTTGAAAACAAAGAGGTAGCCAGAACTTTCCAAGCAGACAGAAGTTCTGGAACACTCCTGGGAGCAAAGATCCTATTGTAAATCTAAAATATAACAAGTTGTACATCAGATTTTTTGTTATAGATAAATGAGTTTTTCTGTTTTTTTCTCTTGGCAGTTCTAAATTTGCCACTTTCACTTTTGCCCCAAACCACTGCACTGCAAAGCATTCCTGCAGATCATCTACCACATTAAACAAAAGACAAATGTTCAGCTTAGCAGACCTTCTCTACTTCTTGCTTTGAGCAAGGAGTTATTATTACAAGTATCAGAAAAGAAGGCTGTTTATTTTACTGTGCTCACCTCTACAGAAGCAGACAGACATAGGAAAAAAATACGGAGGCCTAAATCTCTCTCCAGACAAGTCTGTTACACAGAGCTATTCAAGGCAACATGTGACATTTGGCTGGAAAAATTACATGCAGACACACATCAAACCATAACAACAGTTTAATGTATCTTTTTTTTAATTATACAAAAGTCCCACCCCAATTATTCAAACATTAACAGCTGACCCACTTGATACAAAATTCATCCAGGCAAAACAGTAGAAGAATATACCATTCATTTTTAATTAAAGATTATAATTGACAATCATAGTATGGATGGATTTGACTAATTATTATTATTATAACTGGTGTTTTGTCCTGGGCAAATCTCTCCACACCTTGGCTACGCCACAGCGCACTTCCAGTACACACGTGTAAAGCTGTCTACAGGAGCCCTTTAGAAACAAACAGTACTGCTCAGCTTCAGCTGTCACGAGTTAAACAACACTGAAATCATGTATAAATCATCAAGGACATTCAAAATGTCAGATGTGAAGCCTGTGTGACAAGAGGTGATTTCAAGTAACTTTGTCCCCAGTCTACACAGAAGGTGCCTTAAAGGACCCAGAAACAATGTGGGGGCACCAGGCCTTTCCACACATTCCTGCCATGCCCTTCCAGACCAGCA